>RJWM01025450.1:0-29460 GCA_004363535.1 Dasyprocta punctata | reverse complement strand
CAGCCTTGCGCCTGCCAGGGAAAGCGCTTAAGCCACTGAGCCAAACTCCCGGCCCTGGTTTTTTGAGGCAGGGTCGCACTATGTAGCTCAGGTCGGCCTTGCGCCGCGTTGTAGCCCAAGCCGGCCTCGAACTCACAACGCTCCGCCTACCTCAGCCTCCCGAGTGCTGGGATTAAAGGCGTGCGCCACCACGCCCGGCGGTGCTAGTTTTTTTTAACTGTGACTTCTCAGCCTTAGAACTCGAAATGGCTTTTCCCTGTGACTCCACACAGCACCTCTATGCAAGTCCCATTTAGGATCCCTGTCTTGGCAAGTCTGGGCTTGTCCAGGCCCAGGTGACTTGGGCCAGGGAGCCAACAGGGCAGGTCCTAACTGCCACCACCCCACCTCCAGCCTGTGACTCCTGTATGTGCAGCTTCCTCCCACAGGGTGAGCCCTTGCTGGTGGGCACCAGACTCTCAGTCACCTCTTCTTGCACAGATGGGCCTTACCCTGGTTACCTCCCAGTGTCCACTTTCTCTCAGCCTTTCCTGACCAGCGCCTTTGGTACCAAGGGTCTCAGCTCTAGGGTTGCTTCCCAGGGAGGCCCACCCCGGCCTTCAACCTCAGTTGGCAGCTTTGTGCCTTCATTCTGTTTGTATACTTCACAGAGCCTCCCCTCAATTGCAGATTGCCTTTCCCCTGGGGCTTTCCTGTTCGTTGCCTGCCTCCCACCCCGTACCATGGACTGTGACCTGGAGAAGGGTCCTTGCCTGTGTTCACAGCTTCAGTTCACAGCTGCCATGTGACTGGCACTTAGTGGATGCTCAGTCTTTATTTGTAGGAAGGTTGAATGGCATGAATTTTGTGGCTTTGTGTTCCGGGAACTTGTCCCATGTGGTGACCACCAGGAAAGGATAGCAGTGCTGCTGACAGTTCATCCTCCTGTGATGTTGGCTTTGCATGGGATTGGGTTCTGTCTCTCCATCCCAGAATGATCCACGTACCAAATGACTGTGGTGGCAAAACTTCCTCACTGACAGCAGTGAGCTGGGCCTCAGCTAAGCCCCTCAGCCTTTGCCCTTTTTGGGAAACGTGGACCCATGATTGATAAGGCGTGGATATACAGAGCTCAGGTGAAAGTGCAAATACTCAGTGTTGTGGAAAGTCACAGAACAGGCTCTGGACATTGCAAGATGACCTCTAGCCAGGCCAAGTGGGATGGTGTGGTGGAGGTAAGTGCTGAATGGTCTTGAGGTGGGGATGGGATTGGCACAGGTACAGAGGTAACGTGTCCCCATTTGAGGGTATGGAATGTATTCCAGTTAAAGGAAGAGGCACAGAAAGAAAAGAGGAAGCCCTGGGGAGTTCAGGTGTATTAAATCTAGTGAGGATGAGCAGGAGGCTGCGGAGCATGGTCTGTAAGAAGGGGTCTGGTCCAGTTCAGAAATCTCAGCGTGAACATACCTGGGGTCAGTTAGGGCCATCTCAGGGACATAGTGATCTCACCTGCTCTGGGGCCTGCCCATTTGCCCTTAGAGAAGTGTCATTCTCTGGGTCCCTTCCCCACATGTCATATGCCGACAACACCCTCACCTGTCATTTCCTTACCTTAGACTGAAGCAGTCCCACCTGAAGGTGAGATTCTGTACTAATGAGTCACAGAAGTCTCGGAAAAAGCTGGTGGAGTTGCTTCATCGACTGGGGTTTGACATCTCCGAGGAGGAAGTGACTTCCCCAGCACCGGCGGCCTGCCAGATCCTGAAGCAGCGAGGTCTGCGGCCACATCTGCTCATCCATGATGGTAAGTCTTGTGGGCCTTGGGACTGTGAGGGGTCCCAAGACAAGATGGAGGCAGGGAAGATGGCCTGTGCTCTGACAGGGCCAACCCCAGGGAAGGACACTGAGGTAATACCTGGCTTCTGTCACAGCACTGATGGACCTGAGGGGTACAGACCTTGTGGGGCTCCCTGCTGGGGATGAGTTAGGATAAGGCCCCATCCATCCCACAGTTTCAACCAGTAGGTTGTTAGCAGCCAGCTCCAGATGGTCCTGAGAGAAAAGTGTAGGATGGCATCCCCTGACCTGCCCCAGACCAAGCAGCCAGGGAGTTGCCTGTGGGACAGTGGGCTAGTGCCTGTTGAGAGATGGCATCAGACAGAACAAACATGAAAAGCTATATTGAAGTCGTTACCTTTCTAAAGTCTGGCACTGTACCCTTGAGCAATGATATCCAGCCTTGCTCTTTGGAGGCAGCTTGACAATGGCTGTAGAACAAAGTTTGCATCCTGACTATATAGTTTGAATTCAAGACAGGAACCTCTTTGACCCTCAGTGGGGAAATGTGGGGGCTGAAGGAGCAGTATTATAAGTACCCTAAATAGTTAAAAAAGGAGAGACCTGAGCAGTGACCTGGAATTTAGGATGCGTCTCTGAACTTCCTCTGAGTGTTTTTTCTTTTTTTTTTTCCTCTGTACTTTATTTTTATTTATTTTAAAAACTGTTTTATTTTAATGCAATACAAGTAGATATTAAAAAAGAAAATATAAAAATACTTCTTAAATCTATGAAAAAATAAAACAAAATTTCATAACAAAATAATTAAAGAGTAATAATGGTTAATATACTGTGTATCGTGGTCTTAAAGATGGCCAAAATGTTACTCAGAGTATAAGACATAGACAAAAAAAGACCCTCTCTTAGAAGAAATAAAGGACAAAACTTTCTTTTCAATGAGCGAAAGAAACTAGTGGTATAAATGAAACAAAGTAGCATTTACCTTAACTTGATTTTTATTTTTACAAACCAGTGGGCAGATGGCAAGCTGCTTTCTCCTTCCCAGGGGAGGAGTGGGGCCCTCAAAAGTGGAGGGTGCTTCCCAGAAGGCTCAAGGGTCAAATTCATAGCCCTGCTACAGTTAAGGGCAACATGCCCAGCCTTTAGGGACCTGCTTCTCAGAGTCCTTTCTCTGTAGTTTAAGACCTCTGCCAGTGTCTTTAGAATGTGGTTCTCACAGAAGAAAAGCCTTAAGAAATTCTGTTTGTCTGGACTCCAGAAAAGGGTTACTAGGTATGGGAGTAGGAAGAGGAATGGAGCTGAGGAAAATACCGAATTTGCCTCTAAGGTGATGTTAAAGAACTCAACAAAGAGTGGGCAAAGCTTCATTGACTTTTGACAAAGATGGTAACTTCAGACAACATTATGATCTAATAAACTTTATTTAAAAAAAAAGTGCCAGGTGTGGTGGCACTCACCTTTAATCCCAACACTCAGGAGGCTCAGGAGGCTCAGGAGGATCATTACCAGTCTGGGCTACAAAATGAGTTCGAGGCCAACCTGAACTGCACAGTGAGACCCTGTCTCAAAAATTAGGGCCGGGAATTTAGCTCAGTGGTGTAAGCGCCTGCCAGTTGTGAGTTCAATCCCCAGTACCAAAAAAAAAAAAAAGGTGGGCAAAGCTTGAGAGGCCTGGAAAGGATGTCAGATACCCATATAGGGCTATCATTCTGCATCTGTGCTTCCAATAAATAGACCTGTATTTTCAGAGTTTGAATTTTTTTTCATGTATTGTGATTGATGGATTTCCCCTCAATATTTCATTTAAGAAATTTCAAACATATAGTCAAGCTCAAAGAATTATACTTGGAATTTTTTTATATCCGTCTCCTAGATTTTGTCAGCGACTCTTCCCTAAATATTTATCCATCCCTCCATCTATCCATTTGTTATTTTTGGGGTACATATCAAATAAATCATAGACATTGATATATTTCCCTTCAACACTTCAGCATATTATTAACTAGAGTTCAGTGTTTGTTTAGTTTTTTCTTTTGATGTGAAATTGACATATAGTGAACTGCTTGAATCTCAAGTATACTTTTGCTGAGTTTTGACGAGTGCGTTCGCCTGTGTAACCGAACCCCAGCAAGGTCTTGAGCAGTAGTGGTGAATGTCTGGCACATGTGCCGCAGAGGGCTGTATCGCTGAAAGCTCCAGAAAGTTCACCACCACTGGTCTAGAACATTATTATCATCTGAAGTTTCCCTCATGCTCTTTCCAGGTAGGCCCTGCCCTCTTTCCACTAGGGGCAATCGTATTTCTGATGTTGTCCAGTATAATTAAGTGTACTTTTTCTAGAATTTCATGTAACTAGAGTCATACAGTGTGTTAATTGTGTCAAGAGCACCTCCAGACTACCCCCAAGCTTGATGATTCCCTGGAATGGTGCACACGTCCCGGGAAGGATGTTACACTCATGATCACAGTGAAAAAAGCACAGATTCAGTAAGGCGGGGAGACACTTGAGGCAAAGGCCATGAGAATCCATGTGTGAGGTCGGTTTGCCTGGGATGTGCTTAATTGTTTCAGCAGCGATGTGTGACAACACATGTGAAATGCTAGCGGGCAGGGGAGCTTAACAGACCCTCAGCATCTGCGGCTTTTGTTTCAGGTCACTCATGTAAGCATGCAGTACCCATGTGACTGGCTTTAGCTACTTGATCTCTAGAGAGAGATTAAATGGATACAGCATGGCCCCAGGCCTCAGGCATACGAGCAAAGCTCTCAAGAAACTCCTGTGGGGAGGACCATGAAGGAATGAAGGCAAGGGTGAAAAAGCAGAAAGCTTTCAGGTGGAGCTCTTTCTCTTGGCAGAGAAAAGAACCACCCAATGACTGCAGTGCGCTTATTTGTACGCTTGGCAGATCAATGTCAAGTAGAGTAATATTCCACTGATTTAACTTCCGGTGTGTTTGTCCACTCACATGTTCATGGATACTTGGCTGTTTTCTAGTTTCAGGTTATTATGAGTAAATCCACAGTGAACACTCCTGTGAGTGTAGAAGGCCATGAGGGAACCTCCAGGCGATAGTAATGTTTTGGATCTTGATGGGGATCAAATTACACATTGGGTAAATACCTAGGGGCAGAATTGCTGGTCCACAGGGGACAGGTATGTTTGGTTTTGTAAGAAATTGCCAACCATTTTCCCTTGTGCTATTTTTTACCCCATCAGCTGCTGTACCTGCTCCATGTCCTCATCAGCACTTGGCATTATCAGTCTTTTTAATTCTTGCCTTCTAATGAGTATGTAGTGGACTCATTGTGGCTGTTTTTGTCTTTTCGTAGTACCAGAGATTGAAGCCAGGGCCTCATACTGACCTGTTTTTCCAGCCCATTTTTTATTTTGAGACAGAGTCTTACTAAGTTCTCAGGCTGAGTTCAAAATTGTGATCCTCCTGTCTCAGCCTCCCACAGTACTGGAATTATAGGCATGTGCCATCACACTCAACTCTACTTCCATTTTTCTTTTTTTTAATCCAGACGGTCAGCATTTAATACCAAGAAAGATGGGAGAATGTTTCTTCTAGGAACTGAAGACAGGAAGGCAATGCGTATTCTTGCAACTTTCCCTACATTAATTGAAAAAGGAGGCGGACAAAGGAGGAGGGCAAGGAAAAGCCCTTCTTGGGGGTGGTGAGCAGCTGGGTGGGGCGAGGTTCCATTCCTTCTCAGAATGTTTGTGTCGGTGGGTTACAGCTGGGGGCCAGCCAGATCAGCCTCCGAGTTGGGAGCAGCCTGGTTTCATCCTGCTGCCAGAAATCTGTGTCCTCTGACAGGATTTTCCCTCTTAGTTGCAAAGCTATGGACTTCATTTCTCAGTATTGAACTAAGGAGCTCCTGGGGCTAATCCTGGTGTTGGCGGGGGGTTCGGGTTCTTGGGAGTGAGTCCGTTTTTCTTCTAACAAGCTCTCTAACTATGGGGGGGCCAAGAGGTTCCTTACCTGTCTGATGGGAACAACACCCCTTCCATGTCCACCTCCCACTATATCTGTGAGGTTTGGATAAGAGTAGTTAATGCCTGTTAAAATCTAATTAATTCTGTAAAAAGAGAAACAGATTTCGTGCCTCTGATAAAGGGCAGATATAACAGACAGAAAATGTCCCTGGTAGGAGCTGGGAGTAAACCAAGTCATCTTGGGGCTTCATTGCACTGTTTCTCTCTCTCTCTCTCTCTCTTTTAGATACCCGCTCAGAATTTGATAAGATTGACACATCCAACCCAAACTGTGTCGTGATTGCAGACGCTTCTGATGCCTTGTCTTATAAAAACATGAATAAAGCCTTCCAGGTGCTCATGGAACTGGAAAATCCTGTGCTCATAGCACTGGGAAAAGGGTAAGTCAGCTCCAACGGGAGTCATTTCCAGTTGCCTTGAATAATGCTTTGTGGTTCTCTAATGTAGAATCAAGGAGGGAAGGATGTAGCCAGGTGATATAGAATGAGAACAGGGCAGCCTTCTCCCTCGCCTTCCTCTCTTGCTTTTCCTCTTCTTATTTATTTATTTGTTTGTGTATTTTTATTTTAAAGCAAAAGCACAGAAAAATTAGAAAGCAGTCAAACAAACAAACAAAACAACAAAGAAAGCCAAACGGTGACAACAACAACAACAAAATAGTGATGCAAGATTTCAAACTAAGATGATAGGAATTTAACAATGGTTGTTTTATTACGTATTGGTATCTTCAAAATAGTTGCTCAGGTTACCAGATACAGGCATGCAAAATTGGTCAAACAATAAGATTTCCCTTTGAGCAGTTTCTTTCTCTTCATTTTATCCTTTCAATGATTTTTTTAGGAAAGCAAAGTACTCTGTCCTTAGGAGCCAGTGATCAAGTTTCCATGTGGACCCTCAACTGGGCTAGAGGGGGCAGGGGACACCATTGCAGATGGAGACACTGTGGAGATCTCAGAGGCCAGGTGTGGACTGTCCCAAGTTTGGAGTACAGGAAAAGGTAGATTGGCCAGGATACAATACAAGGTGTTGAAGAATGGTCCCAGGGGATACCTCAGCAGTGACAAACAGTCTTGAGGGCCTGGGGGTTGCTCTGATCTGGGCTCCAAGTGTCTCTGATTGTAGAACACTGTCTCTGTAAAGTTCTACTTTTATGACCAGCATTTTGTCTGATCCTCTAGCACATGCCTCATGATCTGTGTGAGTCAGCTTTCCATTCTGATGACAGATACCTGAGATAAGTCAACCTAAAGGGAGAAAGGCTTATTTTGTCTCAGAGTTTTAGAAGTTTTAGCCTGTGGTCACTTGGCTCCATTGCTTTTGGCCTGTAGCAAGGCAGCAGGTCATGGTGGAAGAATGTGGTAGAAGAAACCTATTCATCCCACAGTTGCCGGGAAGCAGAGAGAGAAAGAAGAAAAAGTGGCAGTTCCAATATCTTAATCTTTAAGGGCACACCCCCGATGACCTAACTTCCTTTCACTAGGGCCTACCTTCAAAAGTTTTCCTGCCTCCCATCATCTGGGGACTAAACCTTGGTCATATCAGCCTTTGAGGGGCATGCAAAATCTAACCATTAATACCATTTCTTTATGAAACAAAACGAAACAGCATTTTGTTATTTTTCTTAACGTCTTTTTTTTTTTTTTTTTGGTACTGGGGATCGAACTCCTGACCTCACACTTGCCAGGCAGGCTCTTGTGCCACTGAGCTAATCCCCAGCCCCTTAACCTATTTTCTTACCACCAAGATAGCACATATTCTTTGAAGACAAATTAGAAAATGCAGGTGCGTAAAAGGATAAAACAAAAAGGTATTTTCATTCCTACTGCACAAGGAAAAGCAAGGTCAACGTTTTGGTTTATGTCCCTTCAAATGGATCCTTACAGATAGATGTATTCACAGCACTGGTATCAAACTTGACCTTGTTTTATCACCTGTTTTTAATTGTGCACCAAACATTGTTTTGTGAATGACTTTGTACATGATGAACAGATATCTCTGTGACACAGTTGTCCATTGTGTGACCATCCTGTAGTTGTTTAACCAATCCCTGTTGGTGGACATTAAGGTTGTTTCTGATTTTCTATTATAGTAAAGCTGTGTGGTGCAGCTTTGTACATTTAGGTGATGTCTTCAGGGGCAGTTTCAGAGTAACCATTTTTGAAGTTCTTGGTGTATGTCACTCAGTTGCTGTCCAGAAAGCTGTGCTGATTTATTCAGTCATCAACAGAAATGGCACTAAAATTTTAGACTCCTAGGTTCTGATGTTGCAGGGACACTTTGGAATCCCCATCCCAGCTCCTCAGTGCAGGACTTCTCAGGCCTTCTCCGAGGAAGTGTCCCCACCCGTGGTGCTTCTGGTGATTGGGCACGCACAGCATCTGCCTGCCAACCAGCTGTTTGCGTAGACAGGGAGGGGCTTCTGGTCTGGCCGCTGGCCATGGTGAATCAGCTGATGTGCTCCATTTTGTTTGGTTCTGGCCGCAGCCCTGGGAGCTGTAGGCAGGTGGGGTGTGGGAAATATGAAGTAAGAAGGCTTGGTTCCTCGGGTGAGCTGGTACCAACAGGAGCGCCACCTGGGCTGGCCAACCTCAGGGCCTCTGCTGCTCACCTCTAGGTTACATTCTAGAGCAGATGTTTGGTCCATAAAGATCTTAAATAATTTTGAATCTGTGTTTAAGCATTGGGAGATTTTATATAATAAATCCAGGTTTCTGCATTCTTTTGAACAATCTGAAGTTCTGACAGTATTAAGCCCCACATTCCTGATGCACAGCAGCTAATCTGGAGCCAGCATGTCCATGAATCCCAGTGTGGCAGGTTGACAGCTGGTGGTCAACTTGTAGCACCAGCTGAACTGAATCAGCAGGGTGTGGAGTGTGAGTGACCCACCTGAGGATTGGTGCCAACAACATAAAAAGGAGAACTGGAGAGGAAGAAGTAGTGTTGTTGGTTCTCCTGGGTGTTGTTGGTTCTCTCGTTTGCCATTGGTTCTCCTGGAAGAGTTTGTCTAGTTTCTTTCCTGATATGCATTCGGCTGTTCTCATCATCGGAGGAGCTTGGGATCTTCTTGTCATCGAGCATGGCTGCAGTTCACTTTGAGGGAGCTCTGGTTTTTGCTGCTTTTTGGCTCCAGAGGGGAAGATGTGTGCTGTTTAATCTCCAGAAGAAGCTTATCACACTGGCTTCCTGATATGAACTCGGCTGTTGTCGGAGGAGCTCAGGACCTCACTGTCATTGAGGATGGCTGCGGTACTTTTCAGGGGAGCTCTGGTCCTTATTTTGAGTGTCGCTTCCTGGCTCCAGCACAGAACCCTCAGCCTACTGGCACAGAACCTTCATCCCACTGGCACAGATGTCCTAGCTTCCACCACTGACCTTTGAGCCTTCCCAGCCCAGATCCGTGAAACAGACTTGCATGAGTCATTACCATGGGTTCTAGGCCTCCAGTTGGATTCATGGGGGGCATTGTCATGGGTTCTAGGTCTTCAGCTGGACTCCTGCAGGACATTACCATGGGATCCAGGCCCTCAGCTGGATTCTTTGTGTCTTTAGTGTGTGGACAGATTTCCTTTACTTTTTTTGTGTTTGACTCTTTGGGTAACTATTATAAAATAACTATGAATTATGTCCTGTGTTAAGTCATTTTCCTTGTAAACCCTGACTATAGCATCCAGTTTACCACAGAACCCACCACTCCCTATTTTCCTTGTCTCCAACCTTCACCATCAGTTACCATTTATTGTCTGCAGTTTGTTTTTCTCACAGTAGAGAAATACTGTATTTCTTCATGCCGTGTCACTATGAAAAATAGGCAAATGAATGCTATTCCAAGAAAGAAAAGGTAGGATATACATTCTTAGAAACTAAAAAGTTTTGGGTGTCATGTAAATAAAAGGGGTCCTGCATACTAATCAGGGTTCTCCAGAGAAACAGGATCCTCTATGATGGAGACACATGTACCGAGTGATGGATCCGTTGTGGCGGTGAGGTGTGTTAGTCCACTTTAATCGCTAGGGCAGAATACCTGAGGATGACAATTAAAAAGGAGGAAAGATTTATTTTATCTTATGGTTTCAGAGCTTCTTATGGTTTCATGACTGACTGACTCCAAGGCAGAAAAGTCATGGTGAAAGGGCATAGCAAAAGAGACTTATTCACCCATAGCAGCTGGGAAGCCAAGAAACAAGGAGTTAGACAGGAAGGGGCCAGGTACAGATTATGGCAAACCTTTTACTTATTATTATTTTTTTTATGTGGAAGCTTTTAGTACTTTCAGTGATAACACATAGCCCACTGTGGCACATGTACCATAGGTCTGTCGCCACTGGCATATAACCTTCAACCACACACCCCAGTGACCTACATTCTCCAACTGGGCCCCTCTTCCTGCCAGCCTGTTCAGCTATGCACTTATCAACAAATTAACCTATTTACCGTTGACGTGGACCAGTGTCCTCTTACAGTCACCTCTGTAGGCCCCACCTCTGAACATTGCTGCATTGGGGATCCAGCCCAAAAAAATGAATCTTGGCAGTGGTGGCAGGGAAGAATACCTTGTATCTAAACCATAACAGGTGTAATCCAAAATCTGCAGAGTAGGGCTAGCAAGATAGAGACTTGGGCAAGTACTGTACTGGCACCCCAATGCTGTCTGTTGGCAGGATTTCTCATTGCTCAGGGGAGATTAGTCTGCTTTGTTAAATCCTCCAGCTCACTGGATTTGACCCACCCACAGAATGGAGGGTGGTCTGTTTTCTTCAAAGTTCACTGATTTAAATGTTGACCTCATCCAAAAAAAAAAAGATTTTCACAGAAATATCTAGACTCACATTTGACCACCTGTCTGGTCAACTATGGCCCAGTCACACTGAAATATAGAATTAAACACATCACGGTCCCTTACAACCTTTAGCAATTTCAGTCACTGATATGAGACCAATCACAGCCTTGGCTTGCTCACCTCACTCTGTGTTGAGTTTTTAACTCCACACCAGGGAACAAGCAGAATGAAGAAGCTCTATTATAACTTATTTCTGCTAAAACTTTTTTCTTTAGGAGCCGGGTGTGGTGGCGCATGTCTTTAGTCCTAGCACTTGGGAGACTGAGGTAGGCGGAGCGTTGTGAGTTTGAGGCTGGCTTCGGCTACAACACAAGCATAAGGCTGGCCTAAGCTACATAGTGCGACCCTGCCTCAAAAAACCAGGACTGAGCTGGGCGTGGTGGCGCACACCTTTAATCCCAGCACTCAGGAGGCTGAGGTAGGCGGAGCATTGTGAGTTCGAGGCCGGCTTGGGCTGCAATGTGAGCGCAAGGCTGGCCTGAGCTACACAGTGCGACCCTGCCTCAAAAAACCAGGGCTGGGAGTTTGGCTCAGTGGCTTAACCGCCTGTCTGGCAGGTGTAAGTTTGTGAGTTCAATCCCAGGTGCTGCAAAAAAGAAAAAAAAAAAACAAACTTTTTTCTTTAAAGTTGTCCCTTAATTATTAAAAGCTTTTATTCCAGGTTATGAGTAATAGACAAAATCACTACATTATTGAAAGTGTGAAGCGGGGGGGGAATCAGTTGCTCTCAGCTTTGTGGTTCTGTAACAGATGCAGCAGTCCGCCAGTGTTTAGTAAGAGATGAGCAGGGTTTCTAACAGGTGAGTTTTGACTTGGGTTATGGGAGGGATGTTTCAAAACTAGAAAAGTACTTGACAGCTTTAGTGAGATCACAGCTTCTCCAGGCAGTCCAGGGGTTGGGAAGGAGCTGCCGTCACTTACTGTCCTCAGCTGGAGCATCACCGGTGAGGTGAGGGCATGCGTGCCGCCGAGGCGTCAGGAGTGGCAGTGGGGCTGTGGCCGGATCTTCCTGGAAATGGAATGATTTACATTTGGCATCTGTTTGGACCAGAGAGTGGGAATTGGCTTTGTAATTTCTTCTGTCATGCCACTGTCAGAAAATTAAGCTGTTTACGAGACAGACTAGGGAAGGTTAATGACTCTTCTGGGAAAGGTCAAGTGGTCATTTTGAAGGGAGGCTGTGCTGAATAATCACGATCGGCAGGAGAATAAAGCATAAAATCAGATCTGACTGCTCTTCCCGCCATGTTCTGTTCTTTCCAGCGTCTCCAGTTTTCCCTTCATGCAACACGCATGGCCTGTCCAAGGCTGCTGTGGACTGTATTACGTCAGAGGTGAAGGAGAAATATATATCCAATGTCTAGAGTATGGAAAAAATTAAGTACTTTTATTTACTGTACCTTTAAAAATGTTTTTGGCCAATAGTTGACTTCAAGATGGCCTTTTATTTTCCTGAATGAATAAAAATGGGTTTTATAAAAACCAGCCTTGACGTGGTTAAAAAAAGAAAGAAAGAAAGAAAGAAAGAAAGAAAGATTAAAAGTCTTAATTTTGATTTCCTGGAGTCCATGTTCTCTTTGGGCTCTAAAGATTAGCATAACAAAGTCAGAGTTTTATTTGTATATATATATATATATATATATATATAATTTTTTTTTTTTTTTTTTTTTTTGCGGCACCGGGGATTGGACTCACAACCTCGCACCTGCTTAAGGCACTGAGCCAAACTCCCGGCCCGGGTTTTTCTGAGGCAGGGTCGCACTATGTAGCTCAGGCCGGCCTTGTGCTCGCGTTGTAGCCCAAGCCGGCCTCGAACTCACAACGCTCCTCCTACCTCAGTCTCCCGAGTGCTGGGATTAAAGGTGTGCGCCACCATACCCCCCTGGGTTCTTTCCTCTGGCCACCCACAGAGGTCAAGGGGGTGAGGAGGGCAAGGGAACAAACGTCATGGCCTCTGAGGGCCTGTTGCAGACCCTCGCCCAGGGCAGTGTGGCTCACCGTGGTTCTCAGCAAGATGCTCTGTGTGATTCCAAGATGCACCCGGGGCTTAGCTGTGCCTCTCATCCTTAGCAGGGTAACCTCCTGCCCCTTCAGGGCTCAGCTTCAGCACTGCTTCTGTGGGACACCTCTCTGTCTCCCTCTCCTTGCCTATCTGCTGCCGGCTCAAGCAAGGTACCACGGGGCATAAATCCTTTGTTATTGCCCGTTTAATTTGTCTGCAGACCTGTCCACATCTCCACTTCAGTGGAAATTCTTAGGGTGAGAGGGCCTACCCACCTACCCAGGCCTGGAAGTATTTCTGAGACCCACGAAAGACCTGTGGAGTAGCTGTGTCTATCACTGGCTAAGGGAGACTGAGTAGGGTAGACCATCTCCAGCCCAGCCAGCCTCCTTCCCAGCCACCTCTACTTCATCATTTACTGTTTCTTTAGAAGTGTTATATAAGAAACACAAAATAGAAATACAGAGCAAAATAAAAGCTGTATATAGGAAAAGCTATATATAGCTATATAGGAAATAAGAGCTAGATCTTTTGCAAATAGAAAGGGGACCAAAAGATGGAGGGAAGGCACAAGAAGAAAAGGAAAAGGAAGGGGGTGAAAAAGAATTAAGATGTGTTACATACCTGTACAAATTCCTCATTATATACTGCAAACATGTACTAATAAAAAATAAAAATTAGCCAGGTGCAGTGGTACACACCTGTAATCCCAGCACTCGGGAGACTGAGGCAGAAAGATCGCAGTGATTTAAGGCCAGCCTGGGCTACATAGTGAGCTTGAGGCCAGCCCGAACTACATAGTGAGACCCTATCTCAAAAGAAAAAGAAAAATTGAAAAGAAAAAAATTATTTAACCCCCCCCCCCCAAATACTAGACCTGGCTAGGGAAATTGTCATAATAAAGTAGTCTACTTTGCTATTTTGTCCAAACTTCACAGTAATACATGATGTAGGTTGTTTGGTTTGTCTATTTTACACATTAGGAAACTGAGGCCCGGAGGTTTATGCAGCCTAACATCACTATTGGGAATCAAAGAGAGAATTTGGATGCTAAAATCAACCTGCTTCCTGTGTGTCTGTCACCAGACTCTTCTTGAATGTCCCTAAATACGAAGGGAAAGGAATAGGAGAAGAGAAACTGACATTGTGGTTGACAGAACACTACTAATTCTTAAATCAGACCCTTCTCCTTCTTCTTGAATTTCATCAAGTCCCATGTTTAGAGCAGCACAGGTCAAGCCATCTTCTCCCCTTCCTGTAGTCTGGCGGGGTTGCGCAGAGAGCCCGGGATTGCTCTGCATGTAACCGGGACCACGTCTGCCCTGAGGCTCAGGATGGCCAAGCTCTGGGGCCCTGGCTCAGGCCAGCTGCTGGGAAGCACCACAGTGCTCACCAGAGTGTTGCAGCCATGTGAAAAGAGGTTCCTATGAGCTGAGCCCACCTCGGCCTCCACACCCGGGGCAGCACCTGCTTGTCTTCTCATGAAAGCATCTGGCGCCCACAAAACCTGGCACCTCGCTTGACCTCAGCCAATAGGCAGTGTGGCAGGGTGCTGTGGAACTAATGGAGTTTTCTTCTTTGGGCAGCAATTAGGGGTTAATTATTAGCAATTAGGGGTTTACCTTGTTCCCTGGGCCTGCTGTCCCTTCCCAGAGCACAGGTCACTTGTCTTTCTCTGTGTTAACAGCTGGATCCATCTCTCCCCAAGGATTCCTAGTTAATCATTGTGTGGGGTCCCTTCGAGGCCGGCAACAGGGGCCACTCGATGACTTGTGGATCCCTAGAGCTTCTGGCCCTGGGCTCCGCTGTGCCGACCTCCATTGACCACACTCAGCATGCCGTCCCCTGTATCCACAGCTCAGCTCACTTTGTCACCTCTGTTCTTTTCTAGGCGCTACTACAAGGAGACCTCAGGTTTGATGCTGGATGTTGGAGGCTACACGAAAGCACTTGAGGTACTGTCCCTGGTTCTGTCCCAGTGCTCTTCAGGGCCAGATAATGACAATATTTCAGGTCTTTCTGGGGAAGAGAGCATGTCTAATGTTCAAGGGTCCCTGCTGGCTTCAAAGCAGGCCCTCCTGTTTGGGCTTCTGGCCACTCATTCCTTTTCTTCTGAGGTCTGGCCTCTTAGCTGCCTCCTTATTGCTCTGCCCTCCTCTGTCCCCTTCCCCATCTGCTCTGCCAGTGTACCCTCCCGGCACATTCTGCCACTTTCCTCTTTGACCGATGGCTTCCCCAGCCTCCTTCCTGACCCTGGACATCTGCAGTACTCACACTTGATGTGTCCTTATTGACCGCCTTCCCCAACCTCCCTGCCAGGCACAAGGCCATGTATGATCGAGCCTCTGCCTCTACTCTGACCCCTTCTGCTGCCCCCTCCTGAGGCTCTTGCCCCAGGTCAGCTCAGGACACACCCCACCCTCACACTGCAGCAGCTCCTGCCTGCCTGCACTCAGTGGGGCCAGATGGGGGGGCAGATGGGTGATTGGGCGGGGCTCTGGACCTCTGCTAGGCGGGTCTATGATGGAGCTGGATGTGGAGTTTGGGGTGAGGCAGACTGGTGAGTGAACTTGGCAGCCGAGTAAGCAGATAAGAACCCTGGTCCCCTGGTTCTCAGGTCTTGGGGTTCTGTCACCCATGGGATACTTCCCATTGTGAGTGGGACTTTTGAGTGGGTGCCAGTGCTGGTGGTGGATGCCCCAGGCATCCCAGGCAGCCCATTGTGGACTCAAGATATTCACACAGCGTCCCATCTCATGAGGCCTGACCCTTGGGGATACATTGAAGCAGTCTTTCCATGGTTGGACACCCACCTGTTCGTGATCCTAAACCCAGGCTCTGTCCTTCTCTCTCTCGCAGTACGCCTGTGGTATTGAAGCCGAGGTGGTGGGGAAACCTTCCCCAGAGTTTTTCAAGAACGCCCTGCAAGTGATGGGTGTGGAAGCCCACCAGGTAGGAATGGGCAGAACTTCCTTTTTTATTGTAAGAAATTTCAGCATTTTAGAAGTGGAGAGAATAAGGCAGTGCCCACTGTGTGTTTGTCAACCAGGTTCATTTTTGACCTGGTTTGCACACATTCCCTTCTTTTCGCCCTTTTCTTTCTCTTAAAGATCTTGTCTTTTTGCTATCATATTTTGAAGCGGATCTCAGACTTACTATCCTTTCTTATTGTTGTTTGCCTTTTAAAGCCAATGGCATTTTGTATTTAACTATGAAGCATTAGAACCCCTAGCAGTGGTCAGGAAACACATGTGAAGATGTGTAGTGTCATCGCTTAGTAGCGAAATGCAAATCAAAACCCAAGGAACATCATTTCACATCCTGTAAGATGGCTGTTAAAAAAAGGAAATGAAAAATAACAGGTATTGGCAATAATATTGGAAAAACTGAAACCCTCATATACTGGTGGTAGAAGTGTCAGAGAGAATACCATTGCCCAAAAAGAGTATTTGGTGATTCTTTAGCATCAAACATAGAATTTAGCATGCGATGCAGCAGTTCCACCCCTAAGTATATATCCAGAAGAACTGAAGCGTGTTCAAACAAAAACTTGTGCATGAATGTTTATGGTGCCTGTATTTATAATAACTAAAAGGTAGAAATAATTCAAATGCCTGCCCGTCACCTGATGAATGGTTAAACCAAATGTCTGTTCACACAATAAAATATTATTCAGCTATGAAAAGGAACAAAGCACTGACACATATTATAACATGGAGGAAGCTTGAAAACATTTGCTAAATCAAAGAAGGAAGCTGGTTACCAAAGGACACATGGTATGCGATTCTCTTTGTATGAAATGTCAGGAATGGGTAAGTCTCTAGCAAGCGAAGGCAGATTAGTAGCCACAAGGTATGGGGAAACTGGAGAGTGTGGAGCACTGCTTCATGGGTGTGGGGCCCCTTTCTAGGGCGATAAAAATATTCTGAAACTAGATATTTGTGATGCTTGCACAGCATTATGAACAGACTTAATGTCTGCAAATCGAATACTTTAAACTGTCACAGTGATTAATTTTATGTAATATGTATTTTTTTACCTCTTTAAAAATCAAGAGTAATTTCTTATTGTCTAATGCCAATTCATATTTAAATTTTCCTGTTTGTCTTAGCAGTGGATTTGTGTGTGTGTGTGTTTAGCTTTTTTTTTTTTTTTGGAGTGGGGATTGAACTCATAACCTTGTGCTTGCCAGGCAGGCGCTTGTGCTACTGAGCTATATCCCCAGCCCCACGTTTTGTTTTTTTGCATTGCTAGGGTTGGAGCTCACACATGCTAGGCAAGCACTCTACCACTGAGCCACACACCTAATCCAGAAGTGTGCTTTCACAATTGACTTGTTGGGATCCAGTCCAAACAAGGTCCATAACTTGCATGTGATTATTACATTTCCAAGACGTCTTTTATAACGCTTATCATGGGACATTTGAAGTATCTGCACAGAGAGGGCAACACAGGAACCTTAAGGTACATGTCACTGGGTTTCAATAATTAAAAACCAATATCCACTTTAAAAATTGTTTTTGGGTTGGTGATATAATTCAGGGGTAAAGAGCTTGCCTAGCATGTACAAGGCACCTCCGAAAAACAAAGGAAAGGAAAGAACTGTTTTAAACTTTCTCTCTCTCTTTTTTTTTTTTTTTTTTGTACCAGGGATTGAACTCACAACCTCACGCCTGCCGGGAAGGCACTTACAACACTGAGCTAAATCCCTGGCCCTATTTTTCGAGACAGGGTCTCACTATGCAGTTCAGGCTGGCCTTGAACTCACTTTGTAGCCCAGGCTGGTCTTGAACTCACAAAGATCCTGCCTCAGCCTCCCAAGTACTAGGATTAAAGGCATGCAGCACCACACCCACCTCCCTCTTTTCTTTTTGTTTTTTGAGACAGAGTTTTGCTATGTAGTTCAGGATGGCCTTGAACTCACTATGTAGCCCAGACTGACACTGAGCTCATGGCAGTACTCCTGCCTCAGCCTCCCAAGTACTGGGATTTCAACTGTGCTATGCCCAGCTTTAACTTTTCATTTTGAGGTAATTTCATGCTTACAAAAAGTTGCAAAAATGATATAATGAATTCCCATGTAACCTTCACCCAACTTCTTTAAATGTTGATGCTTATGCCATATTACAGAATGATCAATCCAAGAATTTCACTTTGATACTAAACAGCTGATTCAGAAGCCTTATTCAGATGTCATTAGCCACACACTGATTGCTTTGGGGGCATGTTGCACTTAGCATTTATGTCCCCTGGTGACCTTTACTCTGAGACATTGAGACTGTCTTTGTCTTTGCTGGCTGTGACATTTTTGATGCATGATGGCATCAAAATATTCTACAGGATATCCCTCCATTTGGTTTCCCTCATATTTCTCCATGCTTTAATTTAGATTATGCAGTTTTGATAAGGATCACACAGAAATGATGTCATGTCCCTCCTTATATCATTTTATTCCATTATTAGCAATGGTAATGGCAGAGGTATCTTCTAAGACTCTTCCCTGTGAAGTTACTATTTGTCCCTTTTAATAAATATATTGAAGGAAAATACTTTGATGTTATGTGGCTGTCCTCTTTTGAATCATTTTTCTCCTCCTAATTCAAGCATCCATCAGTAAAGTCTTACCTGAACCAGTCATTACTGTGGTGTTTCCCAAGTGGCGTTTTGTTCTTTCCATCGTCCTTTACTGTAAGGGAGAACTTTCCCTTTTCTTTCATTTGTGTACTTGCTTATATCAGCATAGATCGAGGGTATTTATTATATTGTACGTTACAATTTATTTTTATCATTATTTTATTGCTTAAATTGTCCTATATTTGGCTAGTGGGATATCCTTTAAGTTTAATAGCCACTCAGTTAGCCGGGCGTGGTGGCGCACGCCTTTAATCCCAGCACTCGGGAGGCTGAGGTAGGCGGAGCATTGTGAGTTCGAGGCCGGCTTGGGCTACAACGCGAGCACAAGGCTGGCCTGCGCTACACAGTGCGACCCTGCCTCAAAAAACTAGGGCCGGGAGTTTGGTTCAGTGCCTTAAGCGCCTGCTCTGGCAGGCGCGAGGTCGTGAGTTCAATCCCCGGTGCCGCAAAAAAAAAAAAAAAAAAAAAAAATAGCCACTCAGTTAATCTAGTCTCCCACCTACTTCTCTCCCCTAGATTATTTTGAATCAAAACCTAAAACCCATCAGTTCATCCATAAATATTTATGTATATCTCTAAAAGGTAGGGGTTATTTTTAAAAACATAGATAATACCATTAGCATATCTAAGTACAATGAACAATAAGTTTTTTGTTTGTTTGTTTGTTTTGCGGCACCAGGGATTGAACTCACAACCTCACACCTGCCAGGCAGGTGCTTTAAGCCACTGAGCTGAACTCGCAGCCCTAGTTTTTTGAGGCAGGGTCATACTGTGTAGCTCAGGCTGGTCTTGTGCTCACTTTGTAGCCCAAGCCAGCCTCGAACTCACAACGCTCCTCCTACCTCAGCCTCCCGAGTGCTGGGATTAAAGGCTGAACAATAAGTTTTTAATGTCAGATGTCCAGTCATTGCTCATATTTTTTTTTTGTCCTATAAATGTTTTCTGTTGTTCGGGGTTTATTTGGGTCAGGATTTAATTGAAGTCCTTGCACTGTGACTGGGTATTAAATTCTTAAGTGTGTTAATCCCTCCTTTTGTTTTTGTTACATCTTTGAAGAAGAAGCCAGGTCCTTTGCCCCGTAGGGTTTGCTGGGATCTTGGTTTCACTCCTTGCAGCTCAGTGGTTCCCTGTAATGTACTCCCTGCTGTCTGTGTGTTGGTAGATTCCAAAGCTTGGTAACAGTCAAGTTCAGTTTTCGTAAGAAGACCCTTTTCTCCATGGCAGCGCCATCTCCCATGAGGAGGCACAGGGTAGCCCGCTGTGTGCATGTGTAGCGTAAAGTGCTGTTAGTGAGCAGGGGCGGCCTCTACTAGTGCATTCAGGGTCACAGAATGATGATTTCTGAATCCTATCATTCCTTTTTCATTTTTACTGCTGGTTACTTATGTGCAGAAAAACTTCTCATCAGCTACTTGTTACCTTGAGGTTCATGTGGAAAACACTAGGTAAATGCCTGTTTCTCTCCCTTTATTAGTTTTCAAAAAAATGAGTTGCTTCTCTAGCATTCTTCCAAGGTGACAGATGAGATTTTGAAATACACATATTATTACAGACTGATAGATTCACACATACTGGTGTGTTTCAATGCATTGCAGTTATTATCTTATTGATATTCCAATTATTTCAGCTTGGACCCGTGGGACCCTGCTCCAGTTGGCCTGCGGGTCCTTCTGATCTGACCCCATGGTCCCTGGGAGGTTCTTCACTGCCTGTTACGACAGAGTGCTTAGACTTGCCTTGTGCATTTTCTGAGTTTGGTCTGGATCCATTTCCTTCCAGGGAGCTGCCCTTAGTTGTACTTCTAGTGGAAAATAGTACTGAAAATTTATTTATTTATTTATTTATTTATTTTTGCGGCACTGGGGATCGAACTCACAGCCTCACACCTGCCAGACAGGCGCTTAAGCCACTGAGCCAAACTCCCAGCCCTAGTTTTTTTGAGGCAGGGTTGCACTATGTAGCTCGGGCTGGCCTTACACTGGCTTTGTAGCCCAAGCCAGCCTCGAACTCGCAGCACTCCTCCTACCTCAGCCTCGGGAGTGCTGGGATTAAAGGCGTGTGCCACCACGCCCAGCAGTACTGAAAAACCTTAATTGGAATATCAGCAGATCTCATTGCTACCAGGTTCATCTCATAATATTTAAGCCTTTTTAGTCAGCAAGGCACAGAAAAGCTATATATATTTAAACGCAAAACACATCCTGAGTTTATCCTGAAGCTTCCAATTGAGATTCAGGCCTGTGGTTTGTATTAAATCTCCTCCATCTTTTATCTGTATTTCCCTTTTCTTTGGTAGAAACTTTAATTCCCAAGAATATAACATAATCATTTTCTTTGCTTCAGCCTGTTACACATATGAATGTTTTGGGGGTTTTTTGTTTTGTTTTGGTTTGTTTTTTGTTTGTTTGGTTTTTTTTTTTGTGGTACCGGGGATTGAACTCGCAACCTCACACCTGCCAGGCAGGCACTTAAGCCACTGAGCCAACCTCCCAGCCCTAGTTTTTTGAGGCAGAGTCGCACTATGTAGCTCAGGCCTGACTTGCACTTACATTGTAGCCCAAGCCGGCCTCGAACTCACAACGCTTCGCCTACCTCAGCCTCCCAAGCACTGGGATTAAAAACGTGTGCCACCACGCACGTATGAATTTTGAATCCCAAAAGCATGCTGGGTAAAAGAAGCAAGACCCCACTAGTCCTGTCACCACCGCCAATGCCAGCACAGTGCAGCATGGCGATTGCCACACCACCACCACTGTGCAGTGTACAGCCGTCCTCAGTGATGTGACACTGGTATCAGCATGTGATGAAATGGTGGCACGGTGAAGGGTTTTTGTTGTGACAGTTCTTTCCCCCAATAGCAAATTCCTTTTAGAGATTTATGGCCAAAATACTGTATTTTAAAGCTGCAAGGAGCCGGGGATTTAGCTTAGTGGTGTAAGCACCTCCCTGGCAGGTGCTAGGTTGTGAGTTCGATCCCTGGTACAAGAAAAAAAAAAAGATAAAGCTGCAAGGAATAATGCCTTTCTACATGGTATTCCCTCAATCGGATCCTTTTTGAATTCACTTTAATTCTTAGGGAATTGTTTTATTAACACTTAAATTTGCTTCATAATTATATAAAATGCTTAGGTGGTTCCCAAGTCAAACACCCATAAGACCAGATATATTCCAAGCAGTGTAACTTCTGTGTTTCTCCTTCCATTCTACTCCTACCCATCTCTCACAGGGAACTATTGAGCTATTTTTTATAAATATGATGGCTTAGATTTCCTTTTTTTTTCTTTTTGAGACAGGATCTCACTATGTAGTTAAACTGTCCTTGAACTCTGTGTCACCTGGGCTGGCCTTGAACTTGTGACGATTGTTCTGCCTCAGCCTCCTGAGGGGTAGAATTATAGGCTTGTACTCCTATGCCTTGTTTTCTAATTTTTTAAAGATTTTTTTAATTTTAAAGAGTATAAAACCAAGGAAAATAAAACAGAATAAAACCAATCAAAAATAAACCAGCATAAGTGATGCAGGGCTTCAAAACCTTACAAAACCAACAATAGTTACCATAATGCCTTTTGTTGTCTTCAAAATAGCTGCAAATACTTTTGGACATAGTAAAAATTGAACAGAACAAAATAGAATGGAAACAATAAAACCAAAACAGTGAATGCAATAAATGATATCAAAACAAGCCACTAGTAAATTCAAAATGGCTACCATAATATGTCTTGTTATCTTTCAAATAGCTGCTTCTGCCATCAGATTTAACATAATCAAACAAAACAAAAGAGAATAAAATCCAGCCCAACAAAACAATGAAAATGATCTGGTTTCCTGGCCAGGATTGCTTCCTGGATCCCCCCCACCCCCACAGTCCATGAATGGGGTAGGCTCACAGAGAGGCTTAGGTGTGGCTGTCCCCACCCTGGCAGCAGCCAGCACATGGTGCTGGTTTGCAGGTGGGGATCACCTCTTGGTGAGACCCCTGGTTCTCTCCCACCTCAGTCCATGAATGGTGCAGACTCACGGAGAGACACTTGGGTGTGGCTCTTGTTTTCTATTTTTAAAATACAAGCGACTCTGTGTATATTTATATTCCACTGGTAGGATGAAATTAGCCTAGTATAAACTGTTTGTTTTTGTTAGTTTATTTGTTTTTTGGTACTGGGGATCAAGTTCATGACCTTGTACATGCCAGACAGGCGCTTATGCTACTGAGCTAAATCCCAGCTCTTTGTTTTGTTTTTTGAGCTAGAGTCTTACTTTGTAGTGCAGGCCAGCCTTGGACTCATAGAAATCTCCTGCCTCAGCCTCTGGAGTGCTGGAATTACAGGTATGCACTACCACACCTGACAAAACAGAATAAATTTCTTAGGTAATTTGTAAAAGAGCAGGAGAAAAGTTAAGTAATATGAGTGTAAAAACAAGTATTTAGGGACTTGGGATGTAACTCAGTGGTAGAACCTGTGCTTAGTGTGCACAGGTCCTGAGTTCAAGCCCCAGCCCCAAAACAAAACAAAACAAAATAAAATAAAACTCTGATATTTAAAGATATTTAGTAGTATGAATACAGTCATCTCAGCACCTGCCTCCCCAGACAACACCAACATGCAAAACCCTGCTGCTGCCTGAAAAATAGAACCAGAAGGAGCTGAACATCCAGACAGTTTGCTTGGCTTTGTTTGCATAATCCATATTGGGCGAGTCCCCCACTCCAGTTTCTTCTTCTTGGCATTTTTTTCAGTTATATTTACAGTCAGCATCTTTCACATTCTGAAAGAGAAACTGCCCTCATGGGGTTCCGACCAACCCAGGCTGCTTGTTTGTGGATGCTGAGGTGGTGGGGTTCGGGGCAGGGGCAGGGGTGGTTAGGTCCCTGGGTTCCTGGCAATCACCATCATTGTTTGGGTTTGGTCACCTCAGCTGTCCAGTGTGTCATGCACATCTGTGGCCCTGGGCAGCTGTGAAGTTGTTTTTTCCAGTGGCTCCAGCACACACAGCAAAGCTGTACCTTGTTTACCTCCCTCATTATGATCCCTCTTCCACTGTGAAGTGACAGTTCTGCTTTCCCCTTGACAAATGGTTAAGTAGCAATTGCGCTTTCTTAATTCCCCCAGCCTGATGTTTGATGAAATGCTCATTATTATTATTTGAGTCCCAGGATGTGTAGACATTTTAAAGCAGCATTTGAAAAAAGGCCATTACAGATGAACTGTGTCCTATCTGCAAGGTTGTTATTATTCTCTGTTCCTGCACCCTTATTTTTAATGAAAAACACCTATGAGGAGCTGTCTAGTACTGAGTGCCAGGCAGTGGCAAACCTTGAATTTTTCAAGCTATTCTAATCAATAAAGTTATCACCCGTCTTTCGCTTGACAGTGGCTTCTTCCTGAGACCCACATCGCTTCCTGCAACTGAGGAGCTTTCAGCCCACACTTGAATGGACATAGCTGCCAAATCCAATTTTCATTCTAACCTTTCCTCAGCAGCCTAGAAATAATAGAGTGCTGAAATCACCCTAATAGATTGGAAATTTAAAACACTTGAAGGTAATGAGGCCTTTTCCAGGGTCCAGGAATCAGGAAAGAGTGGCACACCTTCAGCATTCCTTCTAGAAATGCCCAGTTCTCGTGGTTAAAGCTTCTGATTCAGTGCGTGGTTGTGTGGCTTCATCCAAAAGCCCAAATGTTGAGGCGGTTTGGACGGTTTTCTGTAATTGTCAGTTCTGTTGGTTGCAGATTGTGGCAGGCTTAACATGGGGGCTTTTCAAGCCAGACATGTGGAGGGGCCAGTTTCACAGACATGAGCCTGAGGCTTGGAGAGGAAGGACCAAAGTGCACTGAGTGACTTGGGTGCCATGCATACCTGGGTATTGTCACCATTTATGTAATGACATCCTTATTCCAGTTCCCTGAGTGGTACTTTGATTCCCATCTGCAGATTAAGACAAGCTGTGTTGAGCATGGTACTGTTGGCATTTTGGGGACTGTTCATTCTGTGGTGGGGGCTCTCTTCTGCTTTGGCATTCACCCACCAGCTGTGCCACCTTCGTTCCCAAACTGTGAAACCAGAAGGGTCTCCCCTGGGAAGAGCCACAGCATTAAAGGAATAGTCGCAGAAAAGTCGAACATTGAACCCAAGATCAATCCGCTGATGTGAAATAAAGCTGGACTCATCATCGTCTTCCAGTCCCCACCCTAGCTCTCTCTGCCACTCCCCAACTCTCTAGAAGGGACTGAGTATGTCAGAATTTCTTAACTTTTATAAATGAAGTTTGAAAAGGCATGTTTAGTAGCACAACACCATTTTCTACTTTGAATAGTATTGAAATACGTTATTAGCAGAATGCAAAGTATAGGAAATAAAGTCACCCAAGATCTTAGATGATAGCCGGGCGTGGTGGCGCATGCCTTTAATCCCAGCACTCGGGAGGCTGAGGTAGGCGGAGCGTTGTGAGTTCGAGGCCGGCCTGGGCTACAACGCAGCGCAAGGCTGGCCTGAGCTACATAGTGCGACCCTGCTTCAAAAAACCAGGGCCGGGAGTTTGGCTCAACAGCTTAAGTGCCTGTCTGGCAGGTGCGAGGCTGTGAGTTCAATCCCTGGTGTCGCAAAAAAAAAAAAAAAAAAAAAAGATCTTAGATGATGTGAGTAAGCAGATGTGGTGATTTTTGTGGGCCCTTGATCTCAGGATGATCTGTTAAAAACTTAGGACAGAATGCTGGGTGTGGTCGTGTGCCCCTATAATTCCCACATTCTGGGAGACTGAGGCAGGAGGATTGAAAGTTCAAGCCTATCCTGGTTTACTTGGCAATTTACCAAAATCCTGTCTCAAAAAATTAAAAAACGGTAGGGATATAGTGTAAAGGCCCTGGATTTAATCCACAGTACAAAGAAAGGAAAGGAAAAAGGGCAGATACCAGGCATGGTGGTGCTTGCCTGTAGCCCCAACTATATTTGGGAGGCTGAAGCAGGAGATCATGAGTTCCAGACTAGCCTGAGAAATTTAGCAAGATCATGTTTCAAAATAAAAAAAGTCTTGGGATGTAGCTCGGTGATAGAGCACTTGCTTAGCATGCCTGAGAGCCTGGGTTCAATCTCCAGCAATGTCAAAAAAACTTTTAAATTTAAAAATTAAAAAGAAGATGACCTTTGACTTCATTTTCGTTATGTTTTCTTTTGAAGTTTCAAGCTTTTAACTTTTTATACCTTGTTCTTTGATCCATTTTGAGTTGGTTTTGTTAGCATAAGAGATGAGGATCTAGTTTCAATCTTCTGTAAGTTTTCCTAGCACCATTTGTCACAGAGGCTATCTTTCCTCCAATGTATGTTTTTGGCTCCTTTGTTCAGAAGCATATGGCTGTAATTGTGCAGGTTTGTGGCTGTATGCTCTATTCTATTCCATTGGTCTTCGAGTATTTTTGTGCCAGTACCATGCTGTTTTTATTCCACTGACTTTGTAGTATAATTTAAAATCAGGCATTGTGATTCCTCCAGCGTTGCTCTTTTGGCTTAAAATTATTTGGCTATTCTGGATCCTTTGTGTTTTTGTATGAATTTTAGGATTGTTTTTTTCTAGTTCTTTGCAGAATGTCATTGGTATTTTGGTGGGGATTACATCAGATATGTGCATCACTTGTGGTAGTATGGCTTTTTGACAATATTAATTCTGCCAATCCATGAACATGGGAAGCCTTTCCACCTTCTTGTGTCTTCTTCAATTTCTTTCCTCGGTTTTATGAGATTTTCATTGTAAAGGTTTTTCATGGTACCTCCATGGATAGATTGATCCCTTTGTATTTTATTTGTTTGATGCTATTGTGAGTGGAACTGATTTTTTATTTCTTTCTCACCTAGTCCTTTATTAATGTATAGAGCCATTGATTTTTTTTAAGTCTTGAGTAAGACTCCAACAGCACAAATAATAGCAAGAATCAAAAATGGAACAATATTAAATTAAAAAATTTCTGTACCACAAGGGAAACTACTAAGAGTGAAGAGACAGTCCACAGAATGGGAGAAAATTTTTACCAGCTACTTTTCTGACAGAGGATTAATATCTAGAATATGTAAAGAACTCAGAAAACTTTACATCAGCTCCTCAAATAGCCCAACCAAATACCTCAATGGACAAATGAATTCAACATACATTTCTCACAAGAAGTACCAAGGGCCTATAAGTACATATGTGAAAAATGTTCAACATCTTAAATTTTACCTCCTCCTAGTCAGAATAGCTGTCATCAAGAATAAAAAAGCAAACAAACACTAAAAAACCAATAAATGCTTGCAAGGATGCTGAGAAAAAGTAACACTTCTACACTGCTGGTAGGAATGTAAGTTAGTACAGCTACTGTGGAAAGCAGTATGGAGGCTCCTCAAGTAACTAACAATAGAACTGCCATTTGACCCAGCTGTGCATTCCTTCCTTTGTACCAGAACCAAGTCAGCGTACTGTGGGGATCCCTATGTACCCGTGTTTATTGAGGCACAGTTCACAACAGCCAAGATCCGGGAAGCAACCTAGATGCCAGTCAGCAGATGCATGGATAAAGAGAATGTGGTGTATATATACAATGGAGTGTTATTCCGCCACAGGAGGAAAGAAATTCTGTCATTTGCAAGAAAATGGCTAGATCTGGAGACCACCATGCTAAGTGAAATAATGCAGATGTAGACAAATACCACATATTCACCCTCACATATGGAATCTTAAAAAAAAAAAAAAGAATGTAGGAGGGAGACTCTCTCTCAGTAGGCATGAGGAAGGGAATGCAAAGAAGGGGAGGGATGCAACTGTGGGTCATAGGGAAGTGGACATGAGAAAAACACATTTATTGAAACCTCTCCCCCCAAAATGTGGAAGTATGGGTGTCAGGGCGAGGAAGCATGATGAGGGTAACAAAATGATGGAAGTTACATGCAAAGATGAATGAATTCTGTATAACCCATAAAAAAAGAGTGAGAAAAAAAAAAGAAAATGAGGGCAAAGTCTATAGATTTATCCACAGAGGATTGGGCATAATAAATAGACCTAACATTTAATCCTGATTGTCAGGCCATCGGTCCTACTTATGGGGTTTTGGGGACAGCTTGTGCCCTGGGTGGGGACCACTTGGTGTTTCTCCTCTGGGGCGACCTCCCCCTGGTATTTCTGGCTGAGGCTCCGCTCTCTGGTTGCCCAGCACTGTCCCCAGCTGCATTCTCTTTGGGCATCATGGTGGGGGTGACCCTGCTGGGCTCCTGGCTGAGGCTTGCTAAGTCTGTGTGCACTTCCAGCCCCAGGAGAGTGAGGGCCAGGAGTAGATACTGTGTTCCTGCAGTCCTGGCTAGAATTGGATGCCCTGGCCCCAGCCACCAAGCCCCCAGCACCACCACAGTGGGACTGAAGCCAGGGGAAGTTTTAGGAAGTACCTGCTCTGGAGTTACCTTTGTGATATGTCTCGGTCATAAGGTGCCTATGAAACCTCTTGGCAATTTTTGTTAAAATGGTTTCTCCTCTAGAGCTTTGTTTATTAATTTTATATTCTTTTCAAAACCCAAATTTTTTTTTAAATCTGATTGTGGGACTCATGTTTACTAAAGGAGATTGAAAAAAAATTAGAGAAATACAAGAAAAAGTTAATCATTCCACTACCCTAGAATAGCACAAATCGTGCTTAATCTTTCCAGATGTTTTATGTCTGTGTATACATTTTAACACAAACTTGGAGTAATCCTGTATCTGCGTCTGAAACTTGATTTTTATTCAGTATTTTATTAAAACTGATTTCCTTTGAGCTTATTAAACTTTTTTATAAGGCAGTTTTTGTGGCCACATAGTACCTTATCGGATGGACTACTACAATGTTTACGCTAATGTTGGACATTGGTTGCATCTAAATTTCTTATTAGACTTAACCCTGAAGAATACCTTGTATGTACATCTTTTTGTGCATGTCTAATAATTTGTCAGGCTTTCTAGTGATCTGCTGTGGGTCTGTGATGCACATTCCTTTTTTCTGTTTCAGGAGACCTGTGTCAGTTCACTTTCCTGACCCTCATGTATGAGGCTGCTTGTTTCCCCATGTCCTTACAACACCAATCCTGTTGTTTCTTGCTTTGTGGAAAGTAGTAGTCCTTGAGATGCTCTGTCTCTTCCTCTCCCTTTCCCTCTGCCTTTCTACACCCCCACCCCCTGTCCCCATCCCCATCCCCGTCTGTGTCCCTGTAGCACTGGGAATTGAACCTAAGATCTTGCACATGCTAGGCAAGCTGTGCCTCTACACTGCACCCCCAGACTCCAGGTTTCCAAGGGATTCCGGAGGTGAAGGTCCAAATGTCATCTCCAGACCTCCCTTTGTGGGGTGTATGCCCTTAGGGTGGCCATTCCCACCTCTCCCTGGTGTTGCCTGGGCTGTGATAGGGAGAAATACCTCACTCTGGCGAGTACTGGGATAGCTAAGCAATTCATGAAGGGTGGGCTTTCTCGGGAGGCACTTTGGCCCTGGAAGTCTATCCTCTAAAACATTGCCACTCATTAAAGTAAGTTCTTCTCATCGCACCTAGCACAGCAAAGAGGAGACCCAGCAGGCAGACCCAAACCAAGAAGCCTGCCTCAGGGACTGTGGTGCCTCCCTGTAGGGCTCTGGATTTTCAGGTTCTGTGGGAGTCCGACTTTTCAGTTTGTGTCTCTGACTTCCCTCTACCATATCACGGTCAGAAAGGAAGTGAAATCCAAGCCTGACAGGTAGAGTTTTTTTTTTTTTATTTCCCCTGACAGCACACCTCTTGACCTCCATCTTCTTGCCAATGATTTTTTAAATCCTAAATGATTTGGCAATAATTGCTCCTCCTGGCGTGATTATTGCCCTTCACCGATAGTAAATCTGTGAATTCCCCAGGGTCCTGAGCGCATTTTGGTATGCGGAGCCCACAGGCCGGCCCAGACAGGCATCGTTGCTCCATGTTGCCACACACCCCTGCTCCCCGCGTCCTGGCCCTGCCCCCGCTGCCCTCGCAGGGAACTGGGGCTTTGTCTTGATGCAGACATCGGTTTTTCAGGCCGAATCCACAATGCTGTTCCCTGGATAACAGCTTCCTTCCAGGGACCAGTCTTTTTCTGGTTCTATCTTTCTTGGCCATATCCACAAATGCCCAGTTCCGGAAGACCTGAATTTTCCTGCTGGAAGTGAAACTACATATGTACATACACGTTTTATTTTTACCAGACCATGACAC
>RJWM01025449.1:0-29325 GCA_004363535.1 Dasyprocta punctata | reverse complement strand
AAAACCCTACAGAAAATCGGAATAGATGGTCTCTACCTCAACCTGATAAAAGCCATATATCATAAACCAACAGCCTACATCTTACTAAATGGAGAAAAACTGAAAACTTTCAGCCTAAAATCAGGAACAAGACAAGGATGTCCATTATCACCACTCCTATTCAATATAGTTCTGGAAATATTAGCCAGAGCAATTAGACAAGAGAAAGAAATAAAGGGAATAAGGATAGGAAAGGAAGAAGTGAAATTATCATTCTTTGCAGATGATATGGTACTCTACATAGAAGACCCCCAAAAATCCATTAGAAGACTTTTAGAAGTAATAACTAAATTTAGTAATGTAGCTGGATACAAGGTGAACACTCAAAAGTCAATAGCATTCCTGTACACAAACAACAAAGTCACTGACAAAGAAATAAGGGAAACCACACCTTTCACTATAACATCCAAAAAAATGAAATACTTAGGAATCAATCTAACAAAGGAAGTAAAAGCTCTATACAGTGAAAATTACATTACTCTAAAGAAGGAAATCAAAGAAGATTTCAGAAAATGGAAAGATATTCCCTGTTCATGGGTAGGAAGAACAAATATCGTGAAAATGGCCATTCTCCCAAAATTATTATACAGATTCAATGCAATCCCCATCAAAATACCACCCACCTACCTCACGGAGCTAGAGAAAGCATTCCTGAAATTCATCTGGAACCAGAAAATACCTAGAATAGCAAAGGCAATTCTGGGCAACAAAGGGAAGGCAGGAGGCATCACAATCCCTGACTTGAAACTATACTACAAAGCTACTGTGATAAAATCAGAATGGTACTGGAATCAAAATAGACCTGAAGATCAATGGAATAGATTAGAAGATACAGCCACAAATACAAACACACTCAGCCATCTTTGACAAAGGGGCCAAATATGTACATTGGAAGAAAGACAGCCTCTTTAACAAATGGTGCTGGAGAAACTGGCTCTCTATATGCCGTAAACTAAAACTAGATCCATGCCTATCCCCATGCACTAAAATAAAGTCAAAATGGATCAAAGATCTGAATATAAAAACAGAGACACTAAACTCACTAGAAGACAGAGTAGGTAAAAATCTCAATGACATAGGAGTAGGCAGAGAGTTCATGAACAAAAATGAGATAGCACGGGAAACACTTCCCAGAATCAACACCTGGGATCTCATCCTACTAAAAAGTTTTTGCATGTCAAAGGAAATCTCCAACAGAGTGAAAAGAAAACCCACAGACTGGGAAAATATCTTAGCCAACTGTCCATCAGACAAAGGACTTCTATCTAAAACATATAAAGAATTAAAAGAAATCAGGCCCCTAAAATTCAAGGACCCAATCCAAAAATGGGCATCTGAGATGAATACACACTTCTCAGAGAAAGAAATACAAATGGCAAATAAATATATGAAAAAATGTTGAACATCAATGGTCATTCGGGAAATGCAAATTAAAACAACACTGAGATTCCATCTCACTCCAGAAAGAATGGCCAAGATTAAAAAATCAACCAACAGCAAATGCTGGAGGGGCTGTGGGGGAAAAGGAACTCTTCTCCACTGTTGGTGGGAGTGTATACTGGTGCAGTCACTATGGAAGTCGGTGTGGAGATTCCTCAAGAAGCTAGGATTAGAGATCCCATTCAATCCAGCTATCCCACTGCTGGGCATTTTCCCAGAACAACTGAAAACATCATACCACAGTGATATCTGTGCACCTATGTTTATAGCAGCCCAATTTGTAATAGCCAAATCTTGGAAACAACCCAAGTGCCCATCAATCAAAGAATGGATAAAAAAGATGTGGTATTTTTATACAATGGAGTACTACTCAGCTATTAAGCAAGATTGCATTGAGACTTTTGTAAGTAAATGGTCACGACTTGAGACCATACTCGTAAGTGAGATAAATCAAACCCACATGTGTAAATACCATATTGTCTCCCTAGTGTAAGAAACGGAAAAGTATATATGATCCATAATCTATAATAAATACTATGTAAGGGTGAAGAACAGCTCAAAGAGCAAGAGTAACTGGGAAGGGAAAAGACGGAAAGAGAAAAGGGAAGAGGAAAAGATATAAACCTGTATATATGTATAAGTAAGATAACTAGAATGAACACACTGTAGAATCTATTCGTTGTTGAGAAAGAACAGTTAATGCTCATATGATTAGATTAATTTTACATGTCTATATCTGTTAATGTAAGTAACCATTTTAAAGATAATGATGGGCAATATTGCAAGCATTGTCAAGTTTCTGTCATCCGATTTTGTAAACCTGCAATGTTACTGTAGTGTATTTACTCTAGTCATTTGTTTGTCTCTTTTGCTTGTTGTTTTTGTTTTATATGTCTTTTTTTCTGTTTTTTTCTTTGCTAAAATAAAATAATAATAATAAATAACAAAAATTATAAGATGAACAGGAAGACATTTTACCCAAACTTCATGCAGCATTATAATTGAGAGAGAGAGAGAGAGATAAACATGTACCATCCAAAAGTCAGCTTTCTCCATGAAGATGTTTTAACTTGAATTCATTGTCAAATTGTTCCAGGTAGTTCCTTTTGTTTTATGCCATTTCATTTGAAGTACTATTTAAATCACTTGCTGATATTGATCCGATTAAAACATAAATATGAAAATGATGTGAAATGATCTGAAAGTAAACCTCATTAATGCAAAATAAATTTCTGGATTATGTAATGTGTTGCATGAGGAATTGTCTCAGTTACTATTCTCTCATTGCTGAAACAAAATACGCAACCCCAGAGTCAAAGGAGGAAAGGTTTATTTAGATCACAGCTTGTAGAGGTTTCAGTTAATCAACCAGCTCCAAGGCAGAGTGGCACATGGCAGAGGGCCATCAGTTCATGGAGGCTGCAAACAGCAAAAACCACAAAGGAAACAAAAGGACAAACCTCTTTCTGGCCCTTATATTGTATGCAATCTACCTGCCCAATGGTGAGTGTGGTACTCACAGCCTTAATCCCAGCATTGGACCATGAATCATCATGAACTATAGATTTTGCCACCTCTGAAAAGCCTGTTCCCCATGAATGCATGAGGCTTTAGTAAGGGGGACATCTAGACATAAGCTTTAACAGGAATGTCTGACAATCTCCAGGGAACATGATTTAGTTTGTCGTATTATTAACCTAATAGCACATCTCTTTCACATCTTTTCCAACTCAGCAAGAGACCTTTGCATTTCTCAGAGCTCAATAATATAGCAGTGTAGTACAGTTTGTATGCTTGCAGAGCAAAACAACAAATAGAAAAAAGTAGGACATAGATACTCTTTCATTTTGAAAATAATATTGCCACACTTATACATGAGTATCTCCAGGAATTACCAAGAAGTCTCTTTAAATTAGGAACTAAACTGTAGAAACTTGTTATTCCCATGTAAATGACTGACAGAATCCCAACTGGAGTCCTTATTTAGACTGATTCCCAAGTCAAGCCAACTGCAGCTCTTACCATTCACTATTGCTACAGGTGCCCCAGTCCAAGCCTTTGCTAACTGCTCCCATACATCACCGTTGGCTACAGCCTCTTGTGAATTACTCTGACTCCCAAGGTCTCTATTACCATGACACAGCTAAAGCTGGACCTGCACTGGGAATCGAGGTTTCTACTGTATTGTCTGCCTCTGCTTCAATTACCCAGTTCATTAGTTCATTTTCTGTTAATATAACAAAATATTTGCCTATTTGTCTATGTTAAATAATGCTTATAAAGAAAGAAGTTTCATTTGGCTCACAGTTTTGAAGACTGAAAGTCCAAAGACTGGCAAGGGCCCCCAACAGCATCAGGTCGTGGTGGACAGTGTCAGGTGGAGGGCCCGTGTTAGCAACTGCATGGCAAGATAGAAAGTTGGAGAGCAGAAAGGGGACAGTTTTCCAACCCCACACTAGACTTCATCTCTTAAACATCCCACAACTTCCTAACATTGCTATACTGAGGACCAAACTTCAGATGCACAAAACTTCAGGGAACACACTCAAGCCATACCCATAACATCCACTATCATCCTGTGGCCTCAGATATGGGTCTCATTACCAGCCAGAACAAATGTTATAAAACTACTTTCAGCCGGGCATGGCTGCACATGCCAGTAGACCCAGCAGTCGGAAGGATGAGGCAGGAGGATTGTTGTGAGTTCAGGACCAGCCAGAGTTACAAAATGAGTTCAAGGCCAGCCTGAACTGCATAGTGAGACTCCGAATCAAAAAAATGAAATCCAAAAAACAAAACCAAAAAAAAAAAAAATTGAACAAACTTACTTTCACTCAGAAGTTCCTTCCTGAAGGGATAAGTCTTCTCTGACCCAGAATGGCCCTTCAAATTTACCCTCCATCTACCCTGCTTTCTCCTGAATCTTAACACATACCCACCTTCTCTTCATCTGTATTCATTTTCTATTCTCCTATCTGAAGTCAGTCTTGTATCTCTTGCAGGCTGTGTTGTGCCGGTTAATGTTTTTAGCTACAAGTATACAGTGAGCAGTGATTCTCAACCAGAGTGGGGCAGTGCTTGTAAGAGGAAAGGATTTTGCTTACCAGAGGGTTTTGGCAGTGCCAAACTGGTTTTTGGTTGTCACAATTGTGGGTTCCTAGTGACATCTGGTGGATATATACATAGATGCTGCTTAAATTTCCTACAGCAAAAAATTAGCCAGTCCGAAATGTCCAAACAGCCATGGTTAAGAATCTCAGACTTCATTTCTTGGAAGAGTTACTGAGAGTGACTGTTTATTGTGAAGGACTATTTTGGGGAACACTAGCCTACCTTGTTTCAGTTTCCCAAGCAAGTTTCAGATTAGTTGTCATGTTTCATTTTTTCTTTCCCCTTTTTCCTGTTATTGTGTCTAACATCTCAATAAATGTACATTCAAAAGACAGCAAAACTAATTCTCCTGAAAAGGCACCCAGTGCTATCTGTTAGAAAAAGAAATTCAAATTCTATCAACATATTTACCACTCACTTCACAGTCAGGTGTTTGTTTCTTCTTAATCCCAAAAATGAATATTTTTTAAAAATTTTTTTACAAATATGTGTTTTTCTTAATTCAAATTCTTAAGCAATAAAAGTAGATAGTCACAATTTTTGTCCTCTTGACTTTAACTGTTGCTTGCTTAGTTACAATTCATTTAAATTTTAATAAACAAAGGCTATACCTTAAGCCAACTGCAAAAAAATAGAAGAGAAAGAGAAGAATGAACCCAGAAGGGAAAAAAGTGATTGATGTACTGGAAAACTTTTCAAACAGACTGCTAATAATTTTGCTACATTCTTCCCAAGAAGAAAACTCCTGGTTTATTTTTCAATGCAAAATAAATCTTTCATACTTTTTCTAAAATTTGTTTTCCCACTTTAGATACATATTACATTAGCCTACAAGTCTACCACACCCACATTGCCTCTCTGACCTTATTTCATGTGACTTTGGCCTGCTTTCTGCCCTCCAGCCACACCATTTACCCTTGTTAAGTGTGCACCCACCTTGAGGTCTTTGTTAGTGGCTCCAGTCTTCTGAGGTACAGTGGACTTCAGCCTTCAGTGTGTTGGTTCTTTAGTGTTACAGCATTGGAAGCTTCTAACCACCCTGTCAGCTCCTCATTAGTGGAGGTTTGTAGCCCCTTTGTCAGCTACCTGGAGCTCTTCCAGCAGCTTCTGGGGTTCTGTGTAGGTCACACATTCTGCACTACCGGTTGACCCATTCTGCACTACCGGTTACTGCTGCTGACCTCTGGAATTCTTGAGGGCCGGCAGCACCTAATGTTGCCAATTCTTTTTAAAGTGACCTTCTCTTTTCACACTACCCCAGATAAGAATTTACAGGTGGGATCCTTTCTTGGTACCTTTGCTATAGCACATAGGGGTCAGTATACCTGAGGGAGCCCTCAGCAACTAAACTGAGGAATGTAAGGAAGCTCCTTTCACAGAGCAGGAGTGGGCTTTGCACACAGCACGGAGATTTTTAAGGACTTTCATAGCAATGGAACACCAGGCTCATCAGGAGTGACTGCAGGGCAGAGTCATCTGGGACAGGTCTGTGTTTCAAGTGTGTTGCCAGGAAAACAAGTATGTCCCAGAGCTTCAGCAAGACACCTAAGAGAGCCTCAGCTACCATGGCACATTTGGCTGACGAGTAGCTGCAGGACTGACAGCATTCAAATTTCTTGGGGAAAGGTTGGAGCTGAGATCATGACTGCTACTACCTTGCAAGTGGCTCCAGGAGAGCCAGTGGTGCTGATCATGGCCTACTGGGGATTGGGGAACTCGGAGATAAAAATAGGCCCCAGTTCCTCTCCAATCTCTGCCCCATCAGGAGTGGTTTCCTGGTCACTCCTCAGAGAGGGGCAATGGAGCAGCCCAGCAAAGGAGAGGCCTTCGCAGCTGTCTCTGGAGCCAGGCTCCTGACAGCCAGGCCCGGGAAGCTGAGGCTAAAGCAATGGAAGGTGCTGGGAAACCCTGAGGCTGGTGGTCCCTGGCACCTTTGAGGAGGTCGTGGGGACGGAGGGCAGAGGCATAACAAGTGACAGTCAGGTTGGGCCCCTTCTGGCTTCAGAGGAGAAAGAAGAGTTGGACCTGATTTTCCTTTCTATCTCACTTCTTTATTCATTTTTTGGCTCAGTTGCCATTTTCTCAGTGAAATCTTCCCTCACCACCATATTTATAAAACACTGTGCAACTCCAGCCCTGCCTGTACTTAATTGTTCTCCACAGCACCATCTGACATTGAATGTGCTTCACTTATTAACTTTATCTCCTCCCACTATAAAATAACTCCACAAGGGAAAAGGCCCTGTCTGCATTATACAGCATATTGCTATCCTGCCAATATTTTGAACTTAGCAGTTTTTCAACAAAATTTGTTGAATGAATAAGTTCAGAGAGCACAAAAATGCTTCATATGGGTATTTTGTCATTTTCTCTTAGGTTTCCAATACCATCACCACCACCTCCCCATTTTCATTGAGACCTTACTACACAAAGCACCACTGGCAAGAACACGGAAGAAAAAACTTGCAATTCATTAACCATTGTGGGTGAAAGTGTGCACACCTCTTTGCAAAGCTATTTAGCAATACCCAACAAATCTTAAAATGTAACTACATTTTAATAGCGAGTTTTTTTACTTTAAAGCTATTACACAGAAATAACAGCATGGATATACAATGTTTCAGTGTCACTGTTCAATCAAAAGACTGGCGTAGAAGCAGGGATTTATGTTTCTGCTTCGGATGTCAAAAGCCGGAAAAAGCATCATTGCTACCATAACGACAAAAAGAATGCTGAGCAGGGCATGGTGGCATAAACCTATAACTGTAACACTCTGGGAAACTGAGGCAGTTTGAGCCCAGCCTGGGCAACTTGATGACATGTCAAGATCCTGTTTCAAAATTAAAGATAAATAAACAAGAAGCGCAGGGTATACAATGCAGTGTGAAAGCCCTGGGCTCAGTCCCTAGTATGGCACAAATAAATAAGCTGATCAATCTCCTGTGTTTTTTGTTGAAGCAAACAAAAGTTAACCCAGCAGCATGCCAACTCAGTGAGGCAGGTCCAGAGCCAACCTCCAAGGGCAGCGGCTCCCCGGGACCCTGCATTCTGTAAAAGGAGGTCTCCTCGCAGCTCCCAGACTCTCTGGTCAGTTTCATTTCTGGAGCTGGACACGCCCACTGAGGTTCAGATTCGGTTTCAGTTCTCTTTTCCCCTTCAGTCACTTCACACACAGGAGGCAGCGCGGCCACATCCACCGCTGCCCTCGCCACTGCCACCGGGAGCTGGAAGCGCGCGAGGCCCCGGCCGCCCCGCTCGAGCCCCGCAGCCATGAGGTAAGCGTCGCTCCCGCAACCTGCTCCGCCTCTCCTCCCGCCCGGGCCGTTCTGCCCTCGCGGCTGCTGCTTCGCAGAGTCCGGACCTGAGAGCGTTGGCGGGGAGACGCGCTGAAGCCCGCCGCGGCCAGAGCGAGCCCCTGGGTCCGCGCCGGCTCCCTGCTCCGCCCCGCCGCCGCGCTTAGCCCTCGGGACGGGGCCGTGCCCGGCTCGCTGCCCGCGCTGTCCCCTCCCGTGGGAGCCCCCGAGTGGCGGGGCGTCTGGGGTTTGTCCCTTCACCCTCCTTCCTGGGCCTCGTTCTGACTGCGGCTCCCTCCAGGGGGCACAGCTTTCGCCCCTGGGCGTCACATTTATCTCACTGTCATTTTAGGTTTCCGATGCTTGGCACGCAGCTCTCCCCTCAGGGAGCCGCCCTTCTCCCCCATACAGATCCTTACTGTTCCACTCGGCCCGTTATTCTATGAGGAATTCTCTGTCTCCTTTACTCATCGTGGTAGGGTCCTTTTCTCACTATTGTAACATGCACCTAATGAGTTGAATAGTGAGGTGACTGTCTTGGTCTCTAGAAGCAAGTGCTGTGGTTCTCTGTTCCAAATCTTAACTCCGAGGAGCACCTACTGCTTGGGTGATCCAAAGCGAAGTTTCTTAAACTCCGGAGTCTGTTTCTTATCTGTAAAATGAATGCAATCTGGTACTGGGAAAGGGTTAATCGACTGCTTAGCATATAGTATTTGCATAATAAATGCTCATGTCATTGTTAGAAATTTTTAAAAATGTAAGTGACTCGCTTCTAAAGTTTGTAAGAGAATGGGGAGACACGAGGGAGGGGCTTGAAGAAACCAGGAAAGGGGGTGTAGGGTGCACTGTATTTGTGTGCAGGATGGGGTGGAGGAGGGTTTGGCCCCACTGGAGTCTGTCTCTCCCTTGAAAGTCGAAAATCTGCTCCTTATTAGCAGAAGAACAAAATGACCTAAAAATAAATGTTGCCTTTTCAGATGTCATAGCCTCTCTTTTTCAGCTTCCCAGTGACAAAATTTAAAAATTTAGCAATGTTTAAACAGCAAAACTTCCAGTGGTGTCGAATTGTGCATAAATTTCAAACTCTAAGCACTTCACACCTGACTGAATGGGCACCGGATGAGTAAGAGCTATTACCTGGATGTGAGGAGGCTCTAAGGGCCTGGCGTGCCTTTTTCATGCTTTCTTACATACACAAGAGAAGTAGCAGTTATCAAAGGCCAGACCTACCTAGTTTCCTAGTCTGGATCATGGGACTCCAAGATATATTTTCATTTTCCAAACATAGAGCCAGACAGACTACAAATCAGGATATAAAACAAATTGGACAGGTACTACTGAACTAGGAAAAAAGTTTGAAGCCATCATGTGGTAGGGTGGGACTGGCAGAAATTCCCTCATATGAAGTTTATGTACTTTTCTTTGCTTTTTTTTTTTTTTTTTTTTTTTTTTTTTTTTTTTTTTTTTTTTTTTTTTTTTTTTTTTTTTTTTTTTTTTTTTTTTTTTTTTTTTTTTTTTTTTTTTTTTTTTTTGCACCAAGAATCGAACTTAGGACATTGTACTTGCCAGTTCATGTGTTTTTTATGCTAGACCTATGCTTCTGGGTTGGACATATCAGCAGCTGACATTACACAGCAGATTTATTCATTCAACTAATACTTACTTATGGAGCTTCTGTATGTTCCTGGCATACACAGAGATGAAAAAATCTAATCAGAACAAGGTCACTATTTTCATGGGGTTTATATTTTAATGGAGGATATAGACAACAGAAGGTAAGGAACATAATCCAGTTCCAGCCACGCTGAGCATCAAATATTGTAATCACTTTTCTCGTCCTCTTCACGGGTTGAGAAATTTTATATTTGCAATTCCATTGAAATGTTATTGGAATATCAGTGAGTTAATTCCAATCTACTACCCCCAGTGCAACCCATGCTGAGAATAAAGACCCTGAGACATATTCAAAGCTATGGGAAGCTAAGGGTCTTGAGTCTGGTCCTGGTGAGGATACACAGAACAAAGGCACTGATCCAAGGCCTCACCCAGGATGTATTATCTTGTGAAGAACAGAATGGCTCAAAGATGAGTGACGATGAGATTGGTGGGAATTACATGAGCAATGTGAGCTGAGCTGGCCAGGTGGAGAGCAAGTAGCTCTGCAAACTGCAGGAAGAAAGGTATGCAGAAAGACCAATCTGCATAACTCTATTGAGGTTGAATTTGAATGATTTAGAAGGCTTTTGGTTCAGTTTCTGATATGCAAACTTTTGTGCCCTAGGAAGTCATAGCCTCTTACCTTGTGATTTGAACCCAGCTGACGTTTCTGGAGCTACGTGACTCTGTTACCCTGCTGTGCTCAACTCTTTATAGTGAACACAGTGCAAGTGCAAGGAAACAGGAAACTGTTGGGTGACTTCAAAGATTACATATCAATACTTTAGCTAGCCTTATTGGCATTGCTTAGAGTCAATTGAAGGGAGAAAGAAATAGCATAGCCAGCTCTGTTCATGTCAGTACATGGAGACAGGGTTTGGTTTAACTAACACTGAAGCACTTGTTCTGCACTCAAGGGAAGCCACCCAGGTCATCTCCTACACCATCATCTGGTATGGTGAGTCTAGCAGAAATTCTCCCATATGGAATTCTTATACTTTTTTTGGTACTGGGAATCGAACTCAAGACATTGCACTTGCCAGTTCATGTGCTTTTTCTGCTTTTTCTGGGCTGGACATATCCATAGCTGACAGCATACACCAGATTTATTCATTCAACTAATACTTACTTATGGAGCTTCTGTGTGTGCCTGGCATACACAGAGATGAAAAAATAAAATCAGAACTAGGTCTCTATTTTTATGGGGTTTGTATTTTAATGGAGGATATAGACAACAGAAGGTAAGTAACATAATCCAGAAAGAGATAAGAACTATAAGGAAGATTTAAAAGTATAGTATAATCGAGTAAGAGAGTGAACCACACTGAAGATGGCTATTCTAGGTAGCTCTGTCACAGGGAGCCTATTAGGGAATATTGGAGCTGAGTTACAGGATAGCTAGTCATGCAAGAATTGGGAACAGAACATATCAGGGAAAGTAAGAAGAACAGATGAAAAAACCCCAAGACTTCATATGCTGGAGATAGGAGGAAGGTCGGTACACCTAAATTGTAGTGAATGAGCGGGAGAATAGTAGGACAGATTGGACAGGTAGACACGGCTAGCTCCTGTAGGGAATTGTGGCACATAGCAAGGGCTGGATTAATATTGAAGGGTGTCAGAAAGCCACTGCGAGATTAAGCACAGAGTTTATTCAAGCAGGAGAGTTACATAGTCTGGTTACTTTTTCAGGAGTTTACTGGTACTGTGTGGAAATCAGATCTTACAGAGCCAAGAATGGAAACAAAGAGACCATATTTTTGCCCCAGCTCAAAGAGAAGATAATGGTTTAGACTAGGAAATTAATTCACCCTCTAGCAATGGTTGTATTTCTCTACTTTTGTCATAATAAAATTTCTTAAAGGGGTGATCTGCACTCGCCATGTTAGATTCTTTCTCAGGCAGGCTCTCCCCAAAGGTTTGGAAAGATTGCTACCAACAACTACAAGCTTATATTTTACCATCCCAAAATTTTTTAGACATGTAGTTCCATCAAGGTCCCATTTCAACCAAATTCGATTTTATTTAGACTACCTGAATAGGTTATTCAGGCCTTCCCACAGAATTGGGATGAGAGTTGTATTGCTTCCTGTCAAACTGGATGAACTGAGAGTGGAGGGAGAGGTGGTTCTTATAAAGAAAACCACAAGATAGAATCTTGAGTTATTGCTGTCTACAACTGACAAGTAAATCCTATAGATGTCCATGGCACCAGAGTATATACACTTCCTAATTCACTTCCATAGGACATTTTTGAAGCACTGAGCTGTAATTGAATATTTCCTTATAATAATATAAGATTCATACAATTCTTTCCTTATAAATTTGTATAGACAACCCTGTATCTTATTCAGAGTTGTGTTACCGTAGTTTTTCAGATCTTGTACAAAAAGGCTCTCATAATTAAAACTTATTTCCTATTCCTGCCTTCTGTCTCATCATCCTGGGTTCAGAAACAATATCTCTAGCGAGCTCTACAGAGATAACACCATGTCTTTTACAAAGAACATTCAACAAATATTTCTGGAAGACAGTAATGAGTTAATAGAGTCAGCCTTTATTGTTACCCATGGTCTCAAGGGGTAAAAGTATGTGCCACTCACATTAAAAACTGCCAAAGCTGCCTTTTTCTCTTTCCCCATCTTTATTTCAGTCTCTGTTGCTCTTACCTATGCCAAACAGATTCTTTCCTCTGCTTGGTATACCAATTTCTGTCTGTTTTTGTGCTTTTTGTCTCTGTGGAATGTGTTTGTTTGCTGTCTTTCTTCCTTTTCTCTGCAAAAAATGATACATTTGTTTGACTTCTCTGTACCCTCTGGTGCTATTCCTCCTCATCATCATCCTTCTCCCCCCTCTTCCTCCTCTACTTTTTCTTTTCTTCTTCTTCTTCTTCTTCTTCTTCTTCTTCTTCTTCTTCTTCTTCTTCTTCTTTTTCTTCTTTCTTCTTTTCCTTCACTACTCAAAGTACAGAAATGGAATTTTTATATTAATTATTGAGTACATCTTTACTTATTATTCCAAATTTTAAGGGTTAATGAGTTCCTAAAGGAAATAGGCAACCTATTACACAGAGAGCCCTGTTTATCTTTCTAGAACTGGTTTTGCTATAAATAATGAAAATTTAAATGAAATATAACTGTACATAAGAAAATAGTGCTTTAAGATCAAATAAGAGATCTTATTCATTGGTATACAAAGAATAGTATTTCAGTTTTGAAAAATATTTCTTTTATTTCTTCAAAAGTTAAAATAAGCGTTTTATCTTTTACAGTGAAATTCCTAAGGACTCCTTGAAGGCCATTTTGTTAGAGTTAGAGTGTCACTTTACATGGAATTTACTTAAGCAAGACATTGATCTGTTTGAAGTAGAAAACACAATTGAGCAACAGCTTGAATTTCTTACCACAAAATCCAGATTTACTCTTTATAATTTGTTGTCCTATGTGAAACACCTGAAAGGTCAACATAAAGATGCTCTAAAGTGCTTGGAACAAGCAGAAGAAATACTCCTAAGGGAACACTCAGACAAAAAGAAAGTCCGAAGTCTGGTCACTTGGGGAAACTATGCCTGGGTATTTTATCACATGGGCCAGCTCGAAAAAGTTCAGAAGTATGCAGACAAGGTGAGGCATGTCTGCAAGAAATGGTCCAGTCGTTCTAACTACAAGGTGGAGCATCCTGAGATCGACTGTGAGAAAGGATGGGCACTCTTGAAATTTGGAGGAAAGTATTACCAAAAGGCTAAAGCAGCTTTTGAGAAGGCTCTGGAAGTAGAACCTGACAATCCAGAATTTAACATCGGCTATGCCGTCACAGTGTACCGGCTGGATGATTTCGACAGAGAAGGATCTCCAAAGAGCTTTTCTCTGGGACCTCTGAGGAAGGCTGTTACCCTGAACCCAAGTGACAATTACATTAAAGTTTTACTGGCACTCAAGCTTCAAGATGTACACGCAGAAGCTGAAGGAGAAAAGTATATTCAAGAAATCCTAGACCACATATCATCTGAGCCTTATGTCCTTCGGTATGCAGCCAAATTCTACAGGAGAAAAAATTCCTGGGACAAAGCTCTTGAACTTTTAAAAAAGGCCTTGCAGGCAACACCAAGCTCTTCTTTCCTGCATCACCAGATGGGACTTTGCTACAGGGCACAAATGATTCAAATCAAGAATGAGACTCGCAACAGACCTAAAGGAAAACATAAAGTGAAGGTTGATGAGCTGATTACATCTGCTATATTTCATTTCAAATCAGCTATGGAACAAGACTCTATGTTTGTATTTGCCTACATAGACCTCGCCAACATGTATGTGGAGGGACGCCAGTATGACAATGCCAAAGACATTTTCCAGAAAGTCTTTTGTCTGGAGAACATAACTGACGATCACAAACATCAGATCCATTACCACTACGGCCGCTTTCAGGAATTTCACTGTAAATCAGAAAGTACTGCCATCCACCATTATTTAGAAGCTTTAAAGTTCAAAGATAGGTCATACTTACGTTCCAAACTCACAAGTGCTCTAAAAAGATTGGCCACCAAGAGACTTTGTCGCAATGCTTCTGATGCACAGAGTTTAAGTGCCCTGGGATTTGTTTGCAAGCTTGAGGGAGAAAAGAGGCAAGCTACTGAGTACTATGAAAGAGCCCAAAAGATAGAGCCTGAAAATGCAGAATTCCTTACAGCTCTCTGTGAGCTTCAACTTTCTGTCTAAATGTATACTCTAGGAAATTAGTTCTCAGTTTTGCCCTTCATTTTGGGTTCTCATAGTTTTGTGGTTTTAATCCATGGTTCATTACAAAGCCAGTATTTCTGAATAGTTATTCTTTATCTAATATCAAGCTGAATGTTTGTATACATTGTGACAAGTGTTTTGCAGTTTTCTCTCTTCTCTTTAGTTAAAATAGTATAATCCATTGAGAGCAGCAATCTAGCTGTTATAATTTTTAAAGTAGAGTGATTAGCATGACTTTACACTTATCTTACCTATTTACAACATTTTTTCAATTAAATTTTTTCAAATTTCACATATTATCTATAAAATGAATATAATTCTACACAAAAATTATTTAAACTCTCAACTGTGTAGTTTGTAAAAGATTAGAATATTCTAGTTGCAGCTGTTTTGACTTTAACAAGTATATTTAACTGTTCACCTGATAAGTCACCTAAAGAATCCACTTTGTTAGAAAAATTAATAGTAAAAAGTCATCTCTGAAGGAAAACTAAGACAGGAGAAAAAAGATTTTTCTCAAATACCAAATAATACAGAACTTAGATAATCCATGAGAGATTTTCCAAAATGTTCATTAAGTAGTTCAAAATTAGCCAGGCATGGTAGCGTACACCTTTAATCCCAGTACTGGGGAAGCTGAGGCAGGAGGATTGTTGTGAGTTTGAGACGAGCCTGGGCTACAAAGTGAGCTCAAAACCACCCTGAACTGCATAGTGTGACCCTGTCTCAAAAAATAGGGCCAGGGATTTAACTCAGTGGCCTATGTGCCTGCCTGGCAGGTGCGAGGTTGTGAGTTTGATCCCCGGTACCAAAAAAAAAACAAAAAAAGTAGTTCAAAATTATGAGAAAAATAAATAATGCACAACATTAGCCTTGTTTTACAATTTTTTAAAATTTTATTTTAAAGAGAGTAAAATCCAACAAAACAAAACAGAAGAAAGCCAATCAAAACAAAGCAGGATACTAGGAAAACAACAGTAGCTACCATAGTATATCTTGCTGTCTTCACAATATTTACCCATTCCATCAGGTACAACAAAATCAAACCAAAAACAAAACAGAATAAAACCAATCAAAACAGAATGTTAAATAAAGCAAAAATTGTTTTACAATTTTTTTACTACAAAAATAAACCAATGCTGATTTCTGGATTAAATCAATTGTATTCCTTCCAATTAAAATCGCAGTATTTTTTTGTTAAAATCATTAAGATAAAAAGTAGATTAATTAAGAAGTTGACAGAACGCATACACAAAGGATAAAATTGATGTTCCTAACCTGTATCACCAAATTACCAAGATTTTTGTATAATAACTTTGATTCAGCTGAGTGGAGTTCTCTTACCTCTAGTTTCTGACCTTTGGCAAACTGCTTTAGTTTTACAAAGTGACTTCTGTGAAGTTTTTTCTTTTGTCTAAAGTTTTCAGATTGTCATTTTTTGCTGTAGATCCTCCAGGAACAGTTAAGGTTTGATTTTATTTTAGTTTTAGTATCTGCCTTGAGGGATCATTTTTGAGGTCTCTTATCCCAAGGAACTTTTTAAATCAGCATGCTGAGGAATGGCTTCTCCAATGTGGTATCTTTGATGATAGACCACACAATTATATACTGCCACTGTGCCAGTGGAGAAGTATGCCATGTTGATGTAATTCTCCACTTTTCCACTGTAGCTCTTAAAATTACTGTGTATTTTACTTATTGTTATTATTTTTATTTGAAAACTTTGCAAGGCATGGCGGTGCAGGCCTGTAATCTGCACTTTAAGAAGCTGAGGCAGGAAGATGGGAAGTTCAGACCTAGCCTAGGAAACTTAGTGACTTAGCAAGAGTCTGTATCAAAACAAAAAATAAGAAGTAGACTGGGGATGTAGCTCAGTGCAAAGGCCCTGAGTTAAATCCCCAGTACTGCCATAAAAATCAACTATGATTTGGTTTTTTAAATAAAAATAATGAATTCTCATTGTAAAACTTCAGTATATTCATCCACTCACTTCTTCCTACCCCAGTTCTATACCCCTCCGGAGATCTCCTTGATGTGTATTCTTCCAGATCTTTTTTCTACGCATATTAAAACATACATACATATTGCAATGTGTCTTCTGAATTAAGTTTTTTGGTGTTTTGTTTTACTTAAATAGTTGCTCTTTTGTTTATTTTATCTTTGTAAGCAGGAGGAATGATCTTCAGGATGATACTGTGCCTTTTAAATACTTTAGGATGTTGCCTCACAAAACAGGTCATTTAGCTCACTGATAATAATGAAATGAAGTAGGGCCCTCTTGCATAGTAGAATACAGTCATAATATTGAAATAAAGATACAACTGTAAGCCTTTTATTTAAAACAATGGTAAGCTTTAAGTTCTATTAAGTTACTAAATTCACCTACCATTAACACATTGAAATGTATAAGAAATTATACTGAAAAATGTGGAACCAATATATGAAAATGCAGCTATATTAAACATTGAACCAAAATAAGTATCTATAGTAATTTTGTATTTTATCCATAGGGCTGGGGATATAGCTCAGCAGCTGCCCAGTAAGCATGAGGTCATGAGTTAGATTACTAAATCACTAATTGTGCTTACCATTAACTAAAGACTTTTAATCCATAATGTACACATTTTAGTCTATTTGTCTTTGGAGACTTCAGTGGTCTTCTTTTAAAAGGCAATTCTGCATTAATTAGAACTAAGACTTTCGATGGTGAAAAATGTAGCTCGGACTTACCCAAACAGAAATGGGAAGGTAATGGCTGATATATTTAATAATCTAGGGGCAGTGCTATGTTCCAGAGGAGTGGGTTGGCCACCAAATTCATATCTTGCAGTACAACTGGAAGTAAAGTGATGCTGTGCAGACAAAAACCAAATGTCTACCTAAATACCTTAAATGTATTCTAAGACAATTTTGTCCTCTGTCCTGTGAGATGTCTTTTAAATTAAATATCGCATGGCCATTCACCCTTTCCCCACAAGACATGTCTCTCTCTTTCTCATTATACTCAGTATGAGTCTTTCCAAATTGTGTTTATCCCTTTTTTTTTCCCAGTTCAGGGAATCAAACTCACAACTCAAGACCTCGTGCTTCCCAGGCAGGCACTTAGGCTGCTGAGCTAAATCCCTGGCTGTTTATCCCAATTTAATACAATATTCAAAGTGAGGTTTAGAATGTTTGTAGAGTGATTCCTTCTTTTTTCAAAGAACAATACTTCCATTAATATAGCCAAAATCAAAATATCCACTTGGTACTTATCTTTGTGCTTAGGATTTTCCATACATGCCATTTTTTAAAACATATATATTTGCTAGGGCAAATATTATAATTTTGAGACAAAAAACAGGTTGCCTAAAAATAGCATGTAGCAAATGACAAATGCTTTTTAAGGGCAGCTTCTCACATGAAATGATTGTTATTAAATAAAGTTGTTAGAAGAATGTCATGTACTTAGTAACCATACAATAAATACTAGCTTTCTATTGTGTGTGCTGTGACTTTTTCTTTTTTCTTTTTTTTTTTTTTTCCCTCAGTACTGGAGATTGAATCTAGGGGCAGTCTCCCACTTAGCTACAGGTTCTCATTAAATTGCCCAGACAGGGTCAAACTTATCATCTTCTTGCCTCAACCTTCCTAAGTGTTGAAATTACAGGAGTATATCACCATGTTAGGCTGCCCGGTGACTGTAAATACCACTCAAATTATTGAAGTTCAGATACTTTACCTAGGGTGTCCAAAAGAACATCATTATGAAAAAGATATTTTAGTATTCCCAGCACCCAAGTACTATCTTAAGTAACATAAGCTTCAGCAGTATTTAAATTTTCAGTTGGATCCAGTTTCAACCCTCCTCCTTCCAGATGGAAAATCGGAACTTTGGGTCATCAAACATGTGGCAAATGTGTGCTTCTGAGGGCAGACATCTGTAACCACAGAGATTTTCCCCTTCATCTCTTGTTGCAACAAATTAATTTCAATATCTCTCCCAACTTTAAATTTTGAAGAAAACCAAAGCATATGATATGCAAAACATGAACCATGATTATCTGAGAAAACAGTGTAATAAAATTGTACCTTGGCAGGCAACTGTTTTGTGATTAACAAAAAGTTCTTTTTAAATTCCTCCAAACTCTACTTCTATGACTCTTCCCAAAAATTCTACCAGAGAAGTATAAGGCTCTTCCTTTCATCTACATCAAATCCACTAGTCAAAAAGACATAGAAATTGTTGTAAGTCTCACAAAGCTTCTTGCAAATTACTCTCAAACATTTTAGTTATCATTTGATTTACTAGTGCATTTCTGTTGTAGCAAATGGAGGCTGTAGTGAATTGTCATTTTAACATAAAATAAAAAAGAGAAGTTTTGCAATAAGAACTCACATCTTCATTCTTTAAGTTCCACTCATGATCATAATGTCTGATTTGCCAAATGAAGGTTAGAAATAGAAAAAAAAAATCCTGGGATCCCAATTTCAAGTATGTCTTGTGGCATGTAAAAGAATTACATTGTTCTTAAAAATTGGTAAACACAAAAATTGACCAAGTGGAGGATGTGGGAACATTTTGGGAGTAGTTTTCAAAAATGAGGCAATAAACTGGTAGTCCAGCATCATGGAGTTTAACTGATCAGGAATTTTTACCTGCAGCAGTTAAGCAGCCACAATTTCCCTACTATGCTTCTTCAGTCCTTGCTAGAATTTGGAGATAAACATAAGCTGTCTGTTTATAATACCAGGTAATAGCAGAAACTGCTTTGTTCCAGAAATCCACTTTCCTTTTTAGGAAAATATTTGAATCATTTCTCACCAGCACATTTTTAGAGGTCTTGTTCACTCTCCTGGATTTAATTTAGCAGGTAATAATCCAGACTAGTTATTCTAAATCTTTAGTGTTCCTGAACATCACAAGAGAACTAACTGGCTGAAAACAATCCAGGAACATACAAAAGTACTACTCTGCTATAAAGATAGATAAATCTGAATCATTTGCAAGAAAATGAATTCATCATGAGACCATATTGTTAACTGCAATAAATCAATCACATGATCTTAAATATCGCATGATTTCTTTTATATGAGAAACCCAAAATATAAAAAGAACAAAATAAAGAATAAATAACAGGAAGTAGGGAGACAGACCTTTCTCAAATGGGAATAGAATCAAAAGACGGATGGAGGGTGAAAAAAGGAATTAAGATGCATTGCATACCTACAAGAAATGTAAACTTTACATACTGCAGATGTGTACTAATGAAAAATAAGTTTGACAAAGTTCAGCTCAGAGGCGAAAGGTCAAGGAATCTGCACTTTTTAACAAGTTCCCTGGGGATATGGATCTAGGGGTCCCAGGATCTCATTCCAGGAAACACTGGTCTAGACCACAAACTCCAGAAAGGAGAAACAAATTTGGACCAGTTTGCTGCTGCTGTATTGCCAGCACTAACCAAAATGCTAGCTATGAAAACAGTAAATATTTGAATTACTTGACATATGCAATAAATATCTGTCAAATTCTTTGTTTTCTCATGCTCTAAATTTCTATAGCATTTTATAGTTTAAAACATACTAAAAATTTTATCTGATGACTCTCAAATCCGCATGTCCAAATTTGTTGTCCCTCTAGTGTGCTTTGTTGAGAAATTTCACCTGTTTATTACAGGTGTCTTACTATATCCAAACTCTAAATTCATTATTTTTCAGGTAAAGGCATTGTCTTCAATTTCCTTATTTATTTCAACCATGACATTATTTTCTAACTCTTCTTTAACTTCTTTCTCTCCCTCATCTCGATATGCTAAGTTCCTTTGATTTGTTTTCAAATATTCCTCCTTTTTTCAGAGTTCATTTCCATTTCTGCTGCATCACAGTTTAGGCCTTTATCAGTGCTCCTGAACTAATAAAAAATGGAATCTTAACTACCTCTGTCCTAAATCATTGGACTCACTCCCAGATCGCTTTCTAAAATACACTTTTCACTATTACCACTTTGCATAAAAACATTAATGTGACCCACATTTGTAAATGCAAATGGTAAATGAAAAATAGAGAGCCTGGGTCCTTCACCACCCAACTCAGAGCCCTCCACTCTGACACGAGCAGCTCTCATTCCAACCTCATCACCCACTGCCCCGTACTGGAATCCTGCATTCACTAGACTGTCCCATTCTTTTGCTCCCATTATTAGTACGGAGTGGAGCCTACATTTTCCTTACCAAGTAGGCTAATGCTCCCAGTTTATTGAAAAAAAAAGGGTTATACAAGGATTTTGGAAGAACATGATGGTTCATTGTTATTGTTTGGTTTTTTGTTTGTTTGTTTGTTTGTTTGTTTTGTTACTGGGGTTTGAATCTACAGCCTTCACACTAAGCTATACCCCAACCACAGTTATCCATTCATCTATCTATCTATTTATCTATCTATCTAAACTATTTATTATTTTGCGATAGGTCTCACTAAGTTGTTAAAGTGCCCAGGCTGGATTTGAACTTGGCAATCCTCCCACCTCAGCCTCCCAGAGTGGTGGAATTACAGGTGCGCCCCACAATGCCTGGCAAAAGCATAACTTTTTTGATGGTCCTTGCTTTCTATTTCTTTGTCACTCTCCCTGTTATGGATTAAAAACTGGTGGTCAATTTAACATCAGCTGAATTGAATCAGCATGGTGCTGAGTGTGATGGCCCACCTGAGAACGGTTGCCAGCATCAAAAAGGAGACCCAGAGAGGAAGGGTAGCCTTGTGGGTTTCCTAAGTTTTGGTGTTATTTGGAGCTGTTGTTTCTCCTGGAGGAGCTTGTCATGCTGGCTCCCCTGATATGAACTCGGCTGTTATCATTGGTTGCTGAGAATGGCTGCCATTCACTTTGGGGAGCTTTGGTCCTTATTTTGAACATCACTTCCTGGCTCTGGAAGGAAAGATACGTTTTGTTTGATTTCCAGGAGAAGTTTGTCACACAGGTTTCCTGATATATACTCAGCTGTCCTCATCGTTGGAGGAGCTCAGGACCTCATCATCATTGAGGATGGCTGTGGTACTTTTCAGGGGAGCTCTGGTCCTTACTTTGATAATCATTTCTTGGCTCCACTGCAGAACACTCAACCTACTGGCACAGATCCTTCGCCCCTCTGGCACAGACTTCCTATCTTCCACTGCTGACCTTTGGGCCTTTTCTGTGCAGATCCATAAAACAGACTTGCATGAGTCATTATCATGGGCTCTAGGCCTCCAGATGGACTCATGGGAGGCACTGCCATGGGCTCTAGTTCTTCAGTTGGACTCATGCAGGACATTTCTGTGGGATCCAGGCCCTTGGCTGGATTTTGTAGGTCTGTAGTGTTGTGGTCAGATTTTCTGCACTTTCTTGTATTTAACTCTGGGTGACCATCATAAAATAATACTGTAAATTCTGCATCCTGTATGTAATTATCCTCCTTGCAACTCCTGACTACAACACTCCCCAACTCTCTTGCCAATTCCTCTTACTCTGTGTGTGTGTGTGTGTGTGTGTGTGTGTGTGTCTGCATCTATGCATGAGTTCACGGTTTTGTCAAAAGTAGTTGATGTTTCTCTCTAAAAACTTATCTGCAATGGAAGGGTTCACCAGGTATGGCATTGCATGAAGGAAGTATACCACGTCAAGTACTGATGACAAAGAGGTGGTCCCCACTATTTCTGCAGTCACTACTGGAATCAAGGTCACACAGGCCCCATCAAAGTAGCCAAAGGTACAAGAGAAAGGCACAAGCAGGTGGAGATTCTGAAGTATTGGGAGGCAGAGATAGCAGAGCCCATATAGTCCAATGGCAAAGAGGTAGCAAATATACCGGTAACTCTTCAGACACCTGTGGATTTGAAGAACAAGAATGAGTGCAGGCTGCACATGTTCTGCAAAAAGTTTTAGAACCAGGGTCATGCAGCAGTAAACACTGGAGTTGTTTATTAAGAATACTTCTTTGTGGAACTCTTCTCCACTGCTCGTGGGAGTGTAGACTGGTGCAACCACTGTAGAAGTCAGTGTGGAGATTCCTCAAGAAGCTAGGATTAGAGATCCCATTCAACCCAGCTGTCCCACTTCTGGGCATTTTCCCAGAAGAATTCAAAACATCATACCACAGTGATGTCTGTGCACCCATGTTTTTAGCAACCCAATTTGTAATAGCCAAATCTTGGAAACAACCCAAGTGCCTATCAATCAAAGAATGGATAAAAAAAGATGTGGTATTTTTTATACGATGGAGTACTACTCAGCTATTAAGAAAGATTGCATTGAGACTCTTACAAGTAAATGGACATAACTTGAGACCATACTCGTAAGTGAGATAAATCAAACCCACATGTGTAAGTACCGTATTGTCTCGTTAGTGTAAGAAATGGAAGAAGTATATATGATCCAAAATCTATAGTAAATACTATGTAAGGGTAAAAAACAGCTCAAAGAGCAAAAGTGATTGGGAAGGGAAAGAGGGAAGGGAAAAGGAAGGGATATAAATCTGTATATATGTATGTGTAAGATAACTAAAACGAACACACTGCTGAATGTATTTGTTATTGAGAAAGAACAATTAATACTCGTATGATTGGATCAATTGTACATGTCTGTACCTGTTGGCGTAAACAACCATTTTGAAGATAACAATATGCAATGTTGCAACCATTGTCGGGTTTCTATCATCCTGTTTCGTAAACCTGTAATGTTACTGTTGTTTTACTCTAGTCGTTTGTTTGTCTCTTTTGCTTTTTGTCTTTGTTATATGTGTCTTTTTTTCTCTTAAATAAATAAATAAATAAAGAATACTTCTTTGTATACTATCTATGCTGTCTTCCCTTCTTTCTTTTGGTAAGTGCAAATGCAACAATTTATCTCTGTACGAAGCATAGAGAATATATATATATATATATATATATATGCACTAAAATCTAACTGTAACTTCAAACTCACCATAAAATGAGATGTTACCCTTAAGACAGTTGTGAAATAATTAAATATAGAGTGTCAGGACACTAATATTTTCTAGCTACTGTCTCTCAGATTAGATGCTTTCAAATATCCTATTCATTGATATCCAGCATGTGACAGATGCTCAATACCACACATGGTTACACAAAGAGGAAAATGAAATATGAAGACATTAAAGTGATTCCCTGGAGACAATGATGGTCTTGTATTAGGACTAAGTGTTATATTAATGCTTCTCCATTGTATTTTACCTCTGTATCTCTAAACCCCTCCATGATACCTATTACTTCAATGATTTTGCATAGTATAAGTTCTAGTAGTTTATAAACATCCTTCTAACCTCAGCCGCATTTGAGCCTCACAAAATGGTATGAGGTTGACAGGCAAATAAATATTGCACATACTGAGGTATTTGATTATGTAGACAGATTTCTCTTTCTCCTTCCTTTCTTTCTTAATTAAACTGATGGAGGGTCTAAGGATGTAGCTGAGTGATTGAGCACATTCTCAGCATATGTGAGGTCCTGGCACCTCAAAAAACAGTTGAATTAATCCTCACTATTACATTCACTACACTAGAGAATATCAACTGGATCTTGATTAATTACCAAAGACATAATTGGTGAGAAGCCACATGATAATAGCCATCCCGCACCATGACTCAGATATGAAGAGTTCATTTAGGAGAGTATGAGGAGCTTGCACTCTCCAATACAAACAGATGAGAATTTGCTGGAGATACTACCTAGTAGATTTTCTACCAGTTTGATTTCTAAGCCTACAATATAATGAAAATATTTACTGTTTCACTGTCAAATATAAATACACATACATGACTATGGATAATGTTATTACTGTACATCAGCCCTTTACCTGAGTTGAATTCTAATCTTCTTTCCTTGCCAGACAATCTCTGGGATGGTTCAAAAGAAATGAAAACCACAAGACCCAGTCAGAATTTGTCTTGTCTGAGGACTGACTTGACTTGGGATAGAATTAAATCTATCACCAGGATTTGTAGTTATCCTTGGCACCTGCAATTTGTTTCAAGATCTTCACTATTCATTTTCCAGATCCTCAAAAATGCTAAAAAAAAAAAAAAACCAGCATAGTATCACTGTCCTACATCCCCAGACCTTTGAATTTTCTTTTATTTTGATACAAGGTCTTGTTAAGTTGCCTCAAACTTATGGTCCTACTTCCTCAAACTTCTGCATAGTTGGTATTGCAGGAATGGGCCAGCATACCTGACTAGCTTCTGCAATTTAGACAGTTTGACCATCCTACACCATCAAGATAAGAGTAGGAAAATTATGCTCAAGTTCAGCCCACCACCTGTTTTTGTTCTACCTGTAAACTAATAATGTTTTTCCTGTTTTAAAATGTTTTGGAAAAAAATCAAAAGAACAATATATTGTGTCATGGATGTCATATGGGAAATTCAGATTTCAGTGGGCATGAAGTCTCATCAGAACATAGTTACACTCATCTGTTAATATATTGTTTATGGCTGCTTTCGTGCTATAGCATTGTTGAGTGGTTATGACAAAGATAATATGGCCCACGAAGACAAAAATGTCACTATCTGTCTCTTTACAGAAAAAGCTTTGCTTAGCCCTGGCTTAGAAAAAACAGCAAGAGCACTGCCTTCAGATACTGAAGCTTCTTATACTTTTCAGATATGGATAATCCACATGCCAAGAGGGTAAGGAGAGCTCAAGGCTTTAAAACCCCCCTGGAGGACCGACTATGTTTTCATGGATTTTACCTTCTGTCAGTTAGCCATCCAAATGTGATATTGCCAATAATGTCAATCACCCCAAGTATAAACATCAGAAAAGCAGCTTGCTGGTGCCTCACTCCAACACTTAAATGAAACTGAAGACAGTCTTTCAAACCTTGAAGACAGGATCATGACTAGAGTCATTAAAGGAAAAATCTCCTGAAAATAACAAAAGATCAGGAAATAATAATTCAACAGCTTCAAGATGGCACAAAGAAAAATAACATAATAATTGGTGTCAATGTAAAAGCTGGAGTCAACACAAATGATATTTAAAAAAAAAAACTATTTGCAGAAGAACTAGAAGAAAATTTTCCCAAGCATGGGAAAAAATCTGACATACACATAAGTGAAGCATATAGAACTCCAGTTAGCCATAGCCAAAATAAATCTAGACCCAGATATACAATAATCAAGTTCAGAAATTCAGCACAAGAATGGAATAGTAAAAGTTGTTAGAGAAAAGAAACAGATCAATGATAAAGGAAAGCTCATCAGAATCATGACAGATTTCTCAGCACAAACCCTCAAGACAAGAAGAACTTGCAGTAAAGTATTTTAAGTTCAGAAAGAAAACAACTTCCAACCCAGATTGATGTACCCTGTAAAACTATCTTTCAAAATTAATGGAGAAATAAGATACTTCCATGACAAAGAACAACTGAAGAAATTCATGACCACCACACCAACACTATGAAGTTGTACTGAAAGATATTCTAAACAGAGATAAAAATGATCACAGTTCCAAGATCAACAGTGTATTGGTTGGATCCTGTGTCCCCCCAAGGACTCATGTAATTTGGATGGGGCCAAGTCTGGTATTCGCGATTGGTTTGTTGTCTAGCACTGGGATTGGTGATGTGAGTACTGCACCTGTCCAGGGGTGGAGCTGACATACAGCATAGGGAGGAAGGAAGGCGGGTCTTCCCTCTCTTGCCCTCTCTCTTGCTAGGTTCGTGCACCTTGCAGTTTGGTGGCCACCATGAATGGCTGCCCTGCCATGCCAAGCTGCCTTGGAGACAACTGAGTATGGACTGGAAACCCCCAAGAACTGTAAAAAATAAACCTTTCCTTCCTTAATTTTGGGCACCAGGTATTTTCTCTCTGCAATGAGTGAAAAGTAACTAAGACAAATAGAAAGAAACCAACAAGCAGGGAAAGCAATTAAACAGTAAGGAAATGCAATGAACCAACAACAGGAAAATGACTTCACAAAGAAAAGCCAATACATATCAGTTATTACCATCAATGTAAATGGCCTCAATATACCAATCAAAAGAAATAGACTGGTAGAATGGATCAAGAAACAAGCTCCGACAATATGCTGCATACAAGAATCACATTTAATTTTTTTAATCACATTTAATTTAAAAATAAATTCATAGACTAAAAGTCAAAGGATGGAAAACAATACTCCATGCAACAGGAACCCAGAAAAAAGCAGGGGTAGCTATTCTGTTTGCAGACAATGTGAACTACAAAACTAAGTTATCAAAATAGATAAAAAAAAAGGTCACTACATACTTGTTAAGGAAAACTTCAAGCGGGAGAGACAATAATCATAAATATATATGCACCAAATATGGGAGCAGCCAACTATATAAGATAAATATTAATAGACATGAAAAATCAAATAACAAATAACACATTTGCAATGGGGGAACCTTAATACCCCATTGCCACAAAGAGATAGATCAACTACACAAAAAAAATCAGTAAAAAAACCAGAACTGAACCAAACCTGTGAGCAAATGGACATAGAGTGTTCCACCCAACAACATCAGAATATAGGTTATATTCAGCTGCATGTGGGACATTCTCTAAAATAGACTATATACTAATCCATAAAACATACTTAAGTAAATGCAAAGGAGTAAAAATTATCCCATACATATTAATTGACCATTGTGTAATAAAATTGGAAATTAATAGAAAAAGAAACCACAAAAACTCCATAAACACATGAAAAATAACACCCTCCTGAACAAACAATGGGTCACAGATGAAATTAAAGAAGAAATCAAACAATATGTACAACCAAGTAAAAATGCAACAACTTACCAGAATTTGTAGGATGCAATGAAAGCAGTACTCAGATGAAAATTTATAATGATGAATTCTTACAGCAGCAGAACCAAATGAACACAAATAAACAACCTAATGCTGCACCTCGAGTTTTTAGGAAAAAAAGAGCAAATCAAGCTCAAAGTTCATATAAGAGAGGAAATTATAAAGATCAGAGCAGAAATTGGTGCAATTAAGACCAGAAAAAAAAAATACAAAGAATTAATGAATCAAAGAGTGGATACTTTGAAAGCATAAATAAAATTGATAAACCACTAGCCAACCTTACCAAAAAAGGGAAAGAAAAAACTCAAATTCATGCAATAAGTAGTGAAAACAGTGAAATCACTACAGATCCTGTGGAAATTCAGAAGATCATCAATACCTACTTTGAAAATTTTTACTCTCATAGAATAGCAAACACAGAGGAAATGGACAGATTCAAAGAAATGTATCAATTGTCAAAGTTGAATCAAGAAGACATAAAAATTTTGAATAACCCAATTGGAGTTAATGAAATTGAAAATGTAATTAAAAACTTATCAACCAAGAAAAGCCCAGGTCCTGATGGACTACAGTTGAATTCTACAAGAAATTTAGAGAGCATTTAATGCTAATTCTCCTCAAACTTTTTAATGATATTGAAAGGGAAACATTGCTCCCTAACTCACTCCTGGAGGCCAGTAATACTCTGATACCAAAATCAGGGAAAGGCCCAATCAAAAAAGATAACTATTAGATGGGGGTGGTGGCACACTACTATAATCCCAGTACTCGGGAGGCTGAGGCAGGAGGAGTGCTACAAGTTCAAGACCAGTCTGGGCTACAAAGTAAGCCCAAGGACAGCCAGAACTGTGTAGTGAGACTCTGTCTCAAAATGACAAAAAAAAAAGATAACTATAGTCCAATCTCCTTAATGAACATAGATGCAAAAATCGGCGGGAGTTTGGCTCAGTGGCTCAAGCGCCTGTCTGGCAAGTGCGAGGTTGTGAGTTCAATCCCTGGTGCCGCAAAAAAAAAAAAAAAAAAAAAAAAAAAAAAAAAAAAAAAAAAAAAAAAAAAAAAAAAAAAAAAAAAAAAAAAAAAAAAAAAAAAAAAAAATTCTCAGTAAGATACTAGCAAACAGAATGGAGCAAATCATCAAGATTATACACCGTGACCAAGTGAGAGTCGTCCCAGCAATGTACGGATGGTTGAACACATGCAAATCAATAAACATATTACACCATATCGATAGATGCAAACACAAAAATCACATGATCATCTCAATAGATGCAGAAAAATCTTCTGACACACTCCAACACTCATTCATGATAACAATTTTTCAGAAAATTGTAATACATGGTCTTTATCTAAATCTGATAATAGCCATCTATGACAAACCAACAGCTAACATCATACTAAATGGACAAAAACTGCAAACTTGCAATCTAAAATGAGGAACAAGACAAGGATGTCCATTATCACCACTCCTATTCAATATAGTTCTGGAAACACTAGCCAGAGCAATTAGATGAGAGATATAAAAGCAATAAGGATAGGAAAGGAAGAGGTTAAACTATCCTCAGTTACAGATGACATGATAATCTACAAAAACCCCAAGAACTCCACCAAATGACTTCTAGAATTAATAATCAAATTAAGTAGAAGAGCTGGATACAAAGTTAACACTCAAAAATCAATAGCATTTCTGTACACAAACAACAAATTTACTGAGAGAGAAATGAGAGAAACTGCACCCTGTACAAAAGCATTAAAAAAAATGAAATACTTAGGAATCAGTCTAACAAAGGAAATATAAGATCCATACGTTGAAAATTACAGTACTCTGAAAAAAGATATCACACAGGATATCAGAAAATGGAAAGATATTCCTTGCTCATGAATAGAAAGAATCAACATTGTGAAAATGGCCATTCTCCCAAAACTTTTATACAGATTTAATGCAACTTTGATCAAAATATCATTAGCCTACCTTACTGATCTATACAAAACATTCTTTTTTTAAAATTTTATTTGAGTGAAGAAAAACAAAACAAACAAAAACAACAACAACAAAAAAAAGATGACATATATAGTAAAAACAACAAGCAAAAGAGACAAGCAAATGACTAGAGTAAATACACAACATTGCAGGTTTACACAACCGGTAGATAGAAGCTTGACAATGGTTGCAATATTGCGCATCGTTATCTTTAAAATGGTTTCTTACATTATCAGATATAGACATGCTAGATTGATCTAATCATATGA
>RJWM01025448.1:0-29317 GCA_004363535.1 Dasyprocta punctata | reverse complement strand
AAAGATGAAAGTTAGGGTGAGTAGTGCATTCACAAGTCAGCAGACTTCTTCTATGAAAATATGCATCTGCATGCACCAGTGATAAAGGTAGAAAACATTGGCACAGACTCTTGACCCTTTTCCTACAGTATGAGACATGGAAGGTGCTGGTCTTACAGAGTGGCTGTGAACCCCGTAAGGTGCGATGTGGTCAGGCACACATGGGTTTGGATTCCATCTTGCTGGGAGTGCTTGTTGAGTTGTGGTGCTCTTGTCTGTGTGAAAATTCTCATTGAGGCAAGAGGGGGCCCTGCTGTCTCAGCGTTAGCACAGGGCCTGGCACAGAGACTGTGCTGAACACATACGAGCTGTGCAAAACACAGAAATGGAGTACAGGACTGAATGACAGATAGAAGAAGTTAGGAAGGAGATGAAAGGCTGTCTGCTGTTTGTTGTAGCACCAGATTCAAGTCTTATTTTGACTTTAAATCTGAGGACTAGTTCTGTATTCCATTAGGTAGAGTTAGGCTTTGGTAAGAAAAATACCTACTCCATTTCCTTGATGCATTTTGATTTTTTCCTTAACTTCTCTATGGCTGGTCAATTGACTTTTCTCATTTTGAGCTTTTAGGGACAGAGGATGTCATATGTCCTGAAATGTGGAGGTATGAAGAAATGCCTTGCTCCCAGGCCTGCTGGTGTCCACTTGCAATTCTATCACTTGGGAGGCTGAGGCAGGAGGATTGCTGCAAGTTCGAGGCCAGCATGGACTACATAGTGAGACTCTGTTTCAAAATAAAGAAAAGAAAAGAAAAGAAAAGAAAAGAAAAGAAAATTTTGCTAGGAAACATGGCTTGGATAATAATATATCATGCCTTATAATCATTTGGCCACATGTCTTAGTTATCGTATCATGCGTTGGTCATCTTTGCATCTATTTTTCCCTTTTGGATGCAGTGCAATATGGATTGGAAGCCATAAACAGTTATTTATTGAATTGAGAGTTTAGGTAGCTCTTGATGAAAAAAAAGAAGTCTTTTTCTTATTAAAAAGGAGAGAAGGTACTTATTAGACTCTCAGTTATATATATAGCAAAGACTGGGCCAATACAACATAGCTGACAAACCTACACAAACATATCTACAAAAATTGAACATCAATCTGGGAACATATTTTTGTATGTGGCTTTTTCTCAGCTGTTTTAGCGTGGACAGTTCTGCCAAATGTCTATAGGGTTTAAAAGCAGTTGAAAGTGGGGTGCAAAGAAAAGAAATTCACTCAAAATATCTCAGCTTGATTCCCATCACTTTATACAAGGTTCAGATGTGATTTGGACGCTAACCCAACATGCTGAGCTTTGTGTGAGGAAGTAAATGTCAGACTGAAACAGGAAACTGCAGCGGGTCATTCTCCTTTTGTTGAGTTTCTCCTCCTTGTCAAACTACGGGTCTGCGCGTTGTTGTTCTTGTTTGTCACTGATAGCCTATCACAAAGCCCCTTCTGTTACCAGGCTGTACCTGAAACTCCCACCAGCCCGTGGGGCAGAGACACCGCACTGGAGCCACCGTCCGGGACCCCTGGCACACAATAGCCACCGCTGTCACAGTGGGACAATCAAGTGGATCTTATGGTGGTATATTTTTTCCCATCATATGCATGACAGAAAGTCTAATGGACCTTGTTAGTTTCTTGAGTCGCTTTTAAGGCCCTATAAAATGGCCTGTTATCAGTTTCATCAGTGTTCCCGAGATGTCTCCCTGGATGTCAGAAAGTCCCTGTGGTGGTCATGTTCTCAGGCCTCAGGTTAGCAAGGAGCAGAGTGCTAGCTGAAAACCTAGAGAGGAAACATTTATACCACTCAAGCGAAAGGCGCATGCAGAGGGCAATTTTTTAACAAATGAATATTTCTCGGTCTTCTTCTCTATTAAGCTTTATTTCACAGCCTTTAAACTTTGGAAGGTTAAATGAGCTGTGTTATACTAATTGGTTTAAGAATGAATTCAGTTAACAGTCTAATAATAAAACTGTTGAGGGGAGGGAGAGACTGAGAGTGGGATAAAAAGAAAAAATATTAAACACTTGAAACGATTTTAAACCTAATTTTGGGATATGTAATTCTTTTATTATACTATGGTATTTTCTTGGGAAGAAATATGAGAAAATGGAAATCATGAAATGATATCAGAAAGAAACTATTGTTAAAGTCACCACTGTAAATTATAGGTATGTCTCTGAAATTTTCTAACAAAAACATTGCATAAAGTGAAAACCTCTTTTATTGACATGCAGAAAGAAATGGGGTCTGGCTTAGATAATGTAATCCATCTTCTAGAGATCCATTAAGAATCTAAACTATTTTTTATATGTTGATTCCTATTATTTCTTCTTAGAGTTCCTAAAAGCTTTATTTTCCCTCCTGAGATGATAAATACTGTACAGGCTCCTCACTAAGTGTGTTAGCCAGTTTTCCACTGCTGTCTTTCCATTGCTGTGACAAATACTTGGGAAGAAAGAGCTGGAGAGGAAAAGTCCTGGGATGAGACTCAGTCCCCGAGGCTGCCCTCCATGACCTACTCCCTGTGGCCAGGCACACTTCCTGATAACCTGCTCAGCCGTGAGTTCATCAGTGGACCCTTCCACTGGTGGGGTTAGCAGCTTCATGATCTGATCGCTTCCCAAGAGTCCATCAGCTGATCTTCAGAACATTTTAGGTCCAAACCATGACACTAAATATGTAAGGGTTAGGCTGTCCTCTAGTTCTATGTCCACAAATTCAATTAGGCAAACATTTCTGTGGACAATCCTCAGCCAATATGGGCTCCTTCTTGTCTTGTGGGAGATGGTTTAAGTTGGAAAGGATCACATTGTCCAAGGCATTGGAGTGGGGAGCTTTGCCTGAGGCCTTGTCTGGGGTGTAATGGCTTCTCTCATTCACCTCCACAGGTTGCTAATCACCTGCTTAGCACACAAGGCTCCTGTCGGTTCCCCCCACTTTCCTCTGTGCTTTGCTGCGTGCAGATCTTCTTGGTGCTTCTCTGCAGGGTAAGAGTGTGGACATTGAGGAGGCTTCCCCTGACTTCAGTGCAGTGCACAGCATTTCCATGCTGGCTCCAGGAAGATTTATCCAAGGACATAGCACTTGGTGCTTCTCTCTGTAACTCCTTGGTCTCTGTTTTCATAACCTTCTCTTGAGGTTTCATCCTTCCATGCTGAAGGAATCATAGTGCCCTCTCTGATTTCACCATGATGTCCTCCTTGAATTATCTTTTTTCCCCCATGTCATATTTATTTATTTATTTTTTACATTTTATTTTAAAGATAGTAAAATCCAACAAAACATAACAGAACAAAGTCAATCAAAATAAAGCAGTAGAACTGGTACAGATCTTCAAAGCAAGATACTAGGAAAACAATAGCTACTATAGTATATCTTGTTATCTTCACAATAGTTGAGCATTCCATCAGGTATAGTAAAATCAAACCAAAAACAAAACAGAATAAAACCAATCAAAACAGAATATAAAATAAAGCAAAACAATCAATCAGGATAAAGCAAAACACTGAGAACAATATTGGGCCTCAAAGACAAGACAGAAGGGAATCCCCCCTATTTGCTACACTGCATAATGTCATCCTCCCAAGAGATGCTCAGTCTGCTGGCCCCAGGCCTGCAAAATCAACCAAACAATACAAGCATTTAGTTGCTTCATGTACCTTAGTTGTTATCACCTTTGCCAGTTCTCCAAACCAGCAGGTTGCTTATAGGGGTTGTGGGGAGGTGTTGTTGATTTTCAGTCTGCGCACCAGTAGGCTCATGGGAGGCACAGCTCTTTCTCTTCCTGGAATCAGCACTGCTCCCGCCACTCACCAGGAAGGCTGGTTAATTGTCTTCTGGTTGGATCCACCCTCTCCTTGAATTATCTTGAGGGGCTGAGCTTCAGGAAACTAAAGCAGTAAGATTAACCATTTTCAGCCCATCTTGATGCCTCTTTTCTCGGCAGTAAATTGAGAGCAGATCTGACTGCATGACTGGGGGACAGGAAAAAAGACAAAGTAAGGGAGGGGAAACAAATCCCTTACAGCTCAGAAATATTATTCTACCACTAGCAGCACAATGTTTTAAATTCAGAATAATGCTCATCCATGTAATGCATAACTCATAATGACCATGGAGTAATTTCATTTTGTTTTCTCAAAAAAAAAAAAAAATCCAGGAATTCAAACCCATGAACTCCTAGTTCCCTCTCAGACCTAATTCTTCATGATATTTAGGAATTGGTCTCCTTAGTGCCTGAATCATTCTGTGAGCAGAGGTGGACACTCGGTGCCTCTATTGCATGGCTGGAGATTTCATTGCAACGTCATCCTTCAGTTTGTAAGTGAAAGTCACGATTAGGTTTCTGTGATGCTAGGCGGCATGAGCAGGCACAGAACAAGTGAATGCCTTGTGGTCTTAGGAAATGATCAAGAAATCATAAAGGCACACAGTAGAGTTGAATTTTGGAGTAGAAGAGTGTTTCTCAGTAGACATCAGACCAACATTATCAGCATTGTCTTGGAATTTACCAGAAATGTAAATTCCCCAGACACTGAATAAAAAACTGTGTATAGGCTTACGTATTTGTCCTTTAATAAGTGTTCTTTGTAATCCTGACACATGTTAAAGTTTGAGAGCCCCTAGACTAAGAATGGTTGACTTGACTCATAACTTGGGTCATAATTGAGGTGTAAGTATATTCCTTGGTGAGTTTCTTTCTTTCTTTCTTTTTTTTTTTTTGTAGCATGTATCCTTGGTTTTCCTTTTTGCTAAGAAGGACAGGAACATGTCCAAGTACTTATATGTAGTATGTATTTCCTCAGACGCAATAGACCAAGAGGGATAAGGATGCAGGCTCTCAGGAAAGAAAGCCTTGTGTCAAATCACTAGTAGCAGCCCTTACTATGCAACCTTTGTCAAGCTGTCCATTTCTCAGTGCTTCAGTTTTCTCATCTGAGAAATTAAGATCCTGCAGAAACAATTCATGCTTCACAGAAGTGGACTGACATGACGCTCACAGAAGAGAGAGGCTGCACAGGCTGGATGCTTGCAGCGGGGCTTAGCATCTGATAGGGCCTAATAAACATTGACAAGGAATATAGTTCCACGGGTGAGAGCTGAGACAGACATCATCTCTGCCTTGAATGAACTTGTTATCTGAGTGGAGAGAATCAGGCATGTAAATTTGTAACCCTCGTAGGTATCAGAGACTCTCCAAAAGCATTTAGGGGAAAACCAAGATACAATAATGGGAAAAAAATCTTGAAAGCATGGTTCAAGTAGAATGAGCAGATCTATCACCATAACCGATGAAAGGTCAGCATAGCCTAACAATATAATCATAATGAAAACACCGCTAACCAGTCCCAGTTAATGGTTAACTATTTGCCAGGCCCTGTTTATGAGGTCAAAATTAATCTTCTCAAGAAATCTATGGAGCAGGTATTTGGAACATCTTCACTATGCGACTACAAAGCCAGGATTCAGCACGCTCAAAGAAATGCAAGTATAAATATAGGAGTTTGGGCTCAGAAATCTGCACACCTCAGTGTGATGGTCAAGCTTGATTGGCTTGAGAGAACCTCAGGCAGCGGAGGCGAATCCGTGGCACGTGTGCTGCAGCTGGCTGTTGCTGTCACTGAAAGCCCTGAAAGGCTCGCCATCACTGACTTAGGGGATTAGTGAAGCACACTTCTGAGTGTGTCTAGGTAGGTCATGCTGGTGTGGCCTTGGGGTCTATATGGGAACCCTGTCCCTTTCCCTCTGGTCTTCTTTCCTTGTGCTCTGCTTCCCAGCCCCTATGAAGTGAGCAGGGTGCTCCACCCTAACTCTTCCACCAAAATGTTTCTTCCTTGGAGTCAACTGACCTTGGGTTGAGTCCCTTAAAACCATGAGCTGAATTAAACCTTTAAATGATGGGTGTTGGATATTTTGTCCCTGCACTGGGGACGCTGACCAGTACATTTGGCATGGGCTTATTATTTAAATAAAACTCAGGTAAAATGTTTAATATCTTCAACCATTTAGTTCTTCATGTTTCCCCAGTGTTCCATATGAGAAAAAAAAATCCTAAAAATGAGGTGACTTGTCATAGGGGGAAAAGATTATGAAAACATTTTAACTATATTAAGAGAGAGGAGGTTGCAATTTAAGGCCAGACTTTTCTTCCATCTCCATACCATGGAATTAACTGAAGTGCCATTGTTTCACTGCTTAAAATAAAAGTGAAAGCAACCAGAAGAGAAATAAGCTTAATATTTGGAACAAAGAACTTTAGGAAGAGAGCACTTCATGACTCGTCCTGAGGGGATCAAAGACTATGGCAGTGCTGAGTCCTCTGAGCTGAGCAAGTTGGCCAGGGTCACTCCTGTGAGGGCTGGAATTCTTCCTCTCATTTCTCCTATGGCAACTTCAACTCTGCTATTTAAAACTTGTCCTTGTTACTTTCACTTGAGTTTGAGCACCTTTTTGACCTCCTCCAAAGATTCTCCATGGAGAAAAAAGAATAAATTATTCATCATGGTGTGATGATCAATTTATGAATAATTTCATTGGTATGACGATAAATTTATAAACAGTTTCATTGGCATATTGGGAAATTTCCTTGGAAAATATTCTTTACAGCAGAAAGAAAGAACAAAGGGAAAAAGAACAAAGAGAAAAATTACCTCCTCAGGTAGTAAAAAGGGTGTTTTATTTAGCATGACTTTTTTTTAGAGGAAATGAATATTTCACCAGCCTTTCATAGAAAGTTTGTATCTGAGATCGCATAAGGCAAAAGAATCCGTGAGTGATCACAACTGCCAGTGATGCACTGGGACTTATTATCAGGAGGTAGACACTCCCTTTGAAAATGAAGACTGACTTCGATTGGCTTCTCCATTGTACTCTCAGGTGAGAAATATGTAAACATTTTGAATAGTTTCCTTTGGTTTGGAGGCTGACACAATACATAGGTCAATCAAGTCGACAACATTTAAATTGTTAAAAGATTTTTTTCTGAGTCTTCTGGGAATGGTAAAACAGGATACAGTCTTTTATTCTCATTTCCCTTCATGAAATGTACTCTCCTCTTTTTGGAACACATGATAGTGCTGTGCATGCAGATAGGTCCGAACAATGCTGCTGTGACATTCAAGCACTTCGCCTTCTATGCTGTACAGCCTGTTTGTCCTTTTAAACTTGGCTACTGGGCCAAATGCAAAGGAACCACTGTGTGACTTTTTGCTTATCTTCTGTACCCAAGCTACAAAGTTAGTGCTTGAGTGTGTCAGGTATCACCTAGGGACTTAAGAACGAGGCTTTTTACAGTTAACCCAATCCCATGACCTGTACTACATCGCCTTTGATTTGAAGGCAGTTTAGTTAACTACCAAGACTGCCCACTACATTAATTGGAATCAAATTCACCTGAAATGTGGGTGCACAATAATTCCTAGTTTGACACATAATGGCTTTAGGCAGACTCTGTTTCATGCGGGGGCGGGTCTGCCAGTGGGAAACGGCAGTGTATTTCTTCCTGTGTATGCTGGTCTAGGATAATTGATTTTTTAAAATTTGGAAATAATTTTTAAAAATCACAGATGTTGCATAATTTAAATAACATCTTTATGCCGTCTACCCAGGCTCACTTAAATTATTTTACCTCATTTATCATTGATTCCTTTTCTGTTTCTTCTTTATGCATGTGCACATTCACAAATGTATTGTGAGCCTTTTTAGGCCATGGTACATATGTCACATTCTTTTACTGCTTAATACAGTGATACCTTGGTTCTCTAATTTAATTTGTTCTACCATTTTGGAAAAGATAACCACAGTTGTGTTTTTGTGGGAAAGAGAGCTACAGTCATGTTTGTCACTCTTGCAGAATTTGCAAACAAAAGCAAAATTTTGCCAAACGCTTCTGTTTGCAAACCAAATTGTTTGAAAAAAAATTCATGAACCCATGTACCACTGTACTTCAGTGAGTAGATATTTCTCTCTTTTCTCCTCTCTGTCTCTGTCTCTCTCTCTGTCTCTCTTTCTTTCTGTCTTTCTAAGTTCCCCAGGCTAACCTCAAACTCACAGTCCTGCCTCAGCCTACTGAATGCTGGAATTACAAGCATGTGCCACCATGACTGGTTATGGATATTTCTTAAGAATACAATTTAATACTAAAATTTTACTGTTGATAGACTACCTTTATCAAACCTACCATGTATATAATTTCAATTTTTATAACAACAAAAACATTGTCTATTTCCAAGTGAGATTCCAGTCTAGGGGGTCTAGCACTGCATTTAGTTATGTCTATAATCTTTTTAAAATCCAGAACATATCCACAACTTTTTTGTCTTTTATATGAAAAGCACTTTTTTTGAGACAGAGTTCACTATGCAGTTCAGGCTGGCCTTGAGCTCACTTTGTAACACAGGCTGGGCTCAAACTCACAACAATCCTCTTGCATCAGCCTCCTGAGTGCTGGGATGACAGGTGTGTGCCACCACACTAGGCATGTCATAAACAGTTTTGAAGAATCCAATATACCTTTTCCTTTGCTGAGATGTTGGCTCCTCATTTGCATTTTTCTGCTGTTAACTTTGGGTTAGATTCTTGGTATGAAATTGTGCTCAGCATACTACCTAGGTGGCATGGCTTTTGCAGGCGCATCCTCGGAAGTCACTCTGTCTGCAGCCTCCTCACTGCTGCTGTAAGCTTGATTCAGTTAGTACTGTGTGCTGTCTGCTATCACCACTGTATTGTTACAATTTCCCCCTTGCAACTAGTAAACAATCCATTGAAACACAAATTAAGACCATGCTCTTCATCAAAATTTCTCCACAAATAAAATATTCATTGATGATTTTCATCCACTGAATCTTTACTATGATGATTATAGAATGCGGATTTTCCTACTCCTGCACTTCTTCCTCACTTTCAATTTGCATTTAGCATTGCAGTGTAGAGTATTCCTTTCTCTTTATTGAGTTATTTATCTATTTATTATTGATATGAACTTATGAATTTCAGTTTTTTAAAATTGCTTAGTGTAGATGATTACTTTGTGCTCAAAATTGTCCCTGATTTGATCAGTGGAAAGTCTTCAATTATCTGCTGTGTTTGTAACCTTTTTCATGATGATGATTTTTGAGCACTTCCTTGTATTGTCGCTTCACAAGATGTTCTAGGACAGTGATGGTGAACCTTTTAGAGCTTTCAAGGATAATAAACAGCTGGCTACAGCATGTGTGTCTTAGGTTTGCCACTACTGTTTTTGGCCCATCTCATACAGTTCTTGCTCTAGTCTTCAACTCAGGCATTTCTCCAAGGAACAGATTCCTTCTGGTGGGAAATGATAGTAGAGACCAGGATATGGGCACTAGATTTGCCACCAAGGCTATTTTTAATAGGCCAATGGGAAGGAAGCCATCCAGAGATTTCATTGATTGAGCCAAAATATCATTAAATCATTTCAACTTGATTATTCTGAATACTTAGAAAACTTTTAGTCATCTTAAAACTTAGATTTTAAAATATTAAAGCAGAAATAAATGTCTAGCTAATTTAGGATTCTTTTTTTAAGAGAAAATGGACACAGAAAAGAGAAACAAAAAGCAAAAGTGACAAACAAATAACAACAACAAATCCAATACGATAACATTATAGGTTTACAAAATGAGATGGTTGGAATTTGACAGTAGTTGCATATTGCATATTGTTACCTTCAAAGGGGTTGTTCAGATTAACAGATATAGACGTGTAAAATTGATCTAATCATATAAGTATTAACTGTTCTTTTTCAATAGCTAACGCATTTAGTAATATAGTCATTTTAACTACCTTATCTTTACCTATTTATAAATTTATGTCTTTTTCCTTTTCCCTTCCTTCTTTCCTCCTTTCCCCTTATAATACCTCTTGTTATCTTCAAAATAACTGCCCAATCAGGCATAATATAATCAAACAAAATAGTACAGAATAAAACCAATAAAAACAAAACAATGGAAGCAATACAGGACTTCAAAATAATAGTAAAACAACACTGGTTACCATAATGCCTCTTGCTATCTTCTAAGCAGTTGCCTATACCATCAGTCATAATACAATCAAACAGACAAGAATAGAATAAAATAACTCAAAACAAAACAATGAAAGCAATACAGGGCTTCAAAACATGGTGATCAGATATCAGTAATGGCTACCATAATGTATTTTGTTATCTTTGAAATAGCTGTCCATGCCAACAAATATAATAAAATTAGACATACAAAAATGGAATAAAACCAAACTAAACAGAACAATGAAAACAATACAGGACTCAAATTATGATAATAGATTAACAATGGCCACTGCCTTCCCTTTTTGGACACTTCCTCCCCTTTCATTTTCACAATATGTATTGTGTATTTTGAATCCTACTGACTCCTTTAGTTTTTCTGTACTAGGGAGATAACATGTTTACCCACGTGACTCGGGATCATTTCATCAATGAATATGATCTTAAGTTGTATCCATTTACCTACAAAGGCTTGAGGTTATCTTTCTTTATAGCTGAGTAGCTTTCCATTGGATAAAAATGCCGTATCTTTTTTGTCCACTATGTAGCTAATGGGCAAGCTACCCCCACTTCTTTCTGGCTCCCTGTAACACAGAGCATTGTTCTCTCTCCTTTGACTTTCAGTCTATAAACCCCCTTTGGAGTTAAATGTGTTTTTGTATAAAGCATATTGATGGATCCTGTCTCCTAATCCACTGTGCTTGTGTTTCTTTTTATTGCTGAATTAAGGCCATCTACATTAATGGTTAAAGCCAACATACACTGCCTCATCTCTGCCATGCTATTTTCCTGCTGTTGACTGCCTACTTTTCCTCTCTATTCAATTGTCTGCCCCACTCAGTGATCCCCCTCTGCCATGGTTTTTAGAGCTGTGGTCCTTTTTATCTCTCTCTAGAATGTCCTTCAGTGTTCTTTGTAGGGTTGGCTACGTGGCCATAAATTCCTTCAGTTGTTCTTTGTCATGGAAGTATCTTGTTTCTCCGTTAATTTTGAAAGACAGTTTTGCAGGGTACATCAATCTGGGTTGGAAGTTGTTTTCTTTCAGAACTTGAAATACTTCACTCCAAGTTCTTCTTGATCTGATGGTTTGTGTTGAAAAGTCTATCTTGATTCTGATGGGTTTTCCTTTGTAGGTGATCTGTTTCTTTTCTCTAATAGCTTTTAATGTTCTGTTTTTGTGTTGAATTTCTGAGATGTTGATTATTATATGTCTGGGTGTAGATTTATTTTGGTTATGGCTAGTTGGAGTTCTATATGCTTCACTTATCTGAAAGTCACTTCCTTTTCCCATGCTTGGGAAGTTTTCTGATATTATTTCTGTAAATAGACTTTTAATGTCATTTGTGTTGACCCCTGCATTTTTACTCACATCTTTTATTCTTAAGTTATGTTTCTTTGGGTTGTCTTGCAACTGTTGAATTGTTACTTCCAGGTTCCTTGTTATTTTTAAGAGATCTTTCCTTTCACAATCACAAGCAGCAAACTTGTCTTAAAGGTTTGAAAGTCTACCTTCTGTTTCTTTCAAGTTCTTCTGCCAACTTTCAATGGAGTTTTCAATTTCCTGGATATCTCTTTGTATCTGTTTTATGTATTCTAAATCTTTTTTGCATTGTTCATTCAAGGTTTCCCTCATTTTCCTATGCTCCTCCATTCGTTTAATCTATGTCTTCTTTAGAGGTATTTAGCAATTCTTTTATCATGTTTTTCATTTCTTCTTTTACCTCAGTTAGTATTTCTGTTCTAATTTCTTCTATAGCCTCATGAAGTTGTTTCTTTACTTCAGTTGCCATCACTTCAGAAACTTCAGGTGTGCAACTCCAGTATCTGGAATGTATCTCTCAGGGAGGCTGTTTACTCTGCTGCTTACTGTCCCACCATCTTCCCGGAAGTGCCCTGGGTTTGACTTTCAAGTGCGCATTTCCTTTTTCTGTTCAAAGCCGTTGATCTGACTCTTTAAAAGTGGTGTCAGTAGTTGGCTTTCTTTTCTGTACATGCATCTCAGTAGTTCCTAAGGAAATCAGGCTTATTTTTGATTTGGATGTTTTATCTAGGAGAATTATAAACAAAGGGTCTTTTCAATTTCAGGTAATAAACCAAAGTTGTTATATCATCATTAGGGCATTTCATTTCCATGTATTAATGCTGTTAGCCATTAAAATAGCAGCAGGAGTCTTGTTAAAATAAAACCATACCAATTCAGATTACAATGAAATTATAAATGTCACTTTGGATTACCATAAGCCAGTAGGTACTGATTTTAAAGCATTTAAGCATCTAAGATTTAAAGTGTTTAAGCATTATAGTATGATCAGAGTGCAAAGAGCAATGAACAGTTTCCTGCACAATCATGAGCTAAAGTAAAGCACCATAAATATGGATATATTCACAAAATCACAGCTGAATACATATAAACCTCATTTTGAGGCCATACAACTCTTTAGCCTCAAACGTCTGAATGGTTCTCCTTTAATTAACTGTTGAATTCTCCAATGACTGTGACTCATGGAGAAAAACAATCATGACATATAATATATCATATTATGAAAGGAGCTGAGAAAATAATATATACCTGCACTTGATTAGTTGGGATTTTTTTGGGGAACTTTCTCAAATTAGCACAAGAGATATCACTGAGCAGGGCAGACAATTAAATAATCCATCACTGGGATTTGAGTCCAGTAATGTCTTTAATGAACTGTTTAGTTTGATCTTATTCTATCTCAACCTGTCTAATTTCATTATATATGATGACATAGACAACTATTCCAAAGATACCAAAATATATTAGGATAGCCTTTATTGATATTTGATCATCATCTTGTTTTGAAACCCTGTATTGCTTTCATTGTTCTGTTTGGAGTGATTTTAGCTTATTCTGGTTTGTTTGATTGTACTATAACAGATGATATAGGCAACTGCTTAGAAGATAATATGAGGCATTATAGAAATCAATGTTGTATTACTACGTATTGCTTCCATTGTTTTATCTTTTACTGGTTTTATTCTGTACTAGTTTGTTTGATTATATTAGGCCTGATGGTATGGGCAGTTATTTTGAAGATAACAAGAGTATTACAAAGGGAAAGAGGAAAGAAGGAAGGGAAAAGGAAAAAGACATAGATTTATATATGGGTATACATAAGATGGTCAAAATGACCATACTACTAAATGCATTAACTACTGAAAGAGAACAGTTGACACTCATATGATCGGATCAATTTTACATGTCTATATCTATTAATCTGAACAACCTCTTTGAAGGTAACGATATACAATGTTACAACCACTCTCAAACTCCAATCATCTCATTTTGTAAACCTATAATGTTACAGTATTGGATTTGTTGTTGTTTGTTGATCCCTTTAGCTTTTTGTTTTTCTTTTCTGTGACCATTGTTTTATATTTTTTATTGGTCTTATTCTGAAGTATTTTGTTTGATTATATAAGGCCTGATGATATGGGCAGTTATTTTAAAGACAGCAAGAGGTATTCTAAGGGGAAAGGAGGAAAGAAGTAAGGGAAAAAGAAAAAGACATAAATTTATAAAAAGATGTACATAAGACAGTCAAAATACTATATTACTAAATGCATTAACTATTGAAAAAGAACTCAAAAGACTTGATCAATTTTGCATGTCTATATCTGTTAATCTGAACAACCCCTTTGAGGACAACGATATATAATATTACAACTACTGTCAAGTTTCAACCATCTCATTTTGTAAACCTGTAATGTTATCATATCAGATATGTTGTTGTTGTTTGCTTGTCTCTTTTGCTTTTTGTTTCTCTTTTCTGTGTCCATTATCTCTTAAATTAAAAAAATTCAAAAAAAATTAGCACAAGAATCAAGGAAAGTCCTAAGAACTATAAAATTGTAGTAAACATAACGAGAAGTGCATATTTTAGAAATAAATAAAAATGGTGTGCATTTTAGAAGAAATTCAATTTTCATGTCAAAGATTTTGAGTTTTACAGACTTAGTCCCTTTGTAATAATTTTGATATGTTGTTTAAAAACATTGACATTAGATGTTTTCAGAATTGTTTCTTGCTCAATACTTTTAGTACTGGGGATCAAACTCACAACCTCATGCATGTCAGGTAAGCACTGTGTCTCTGAGATAGATCCCCTTCTTGCTCAATACTTATATCATCATTCACTAAACATTTTAAAATCAAATCATAGAGATTGGAGACTTTTTTGTTTAATAAGAATTTGAATTGCATTGAGGGCTGATTTGCTTGCCCTAAACTTATTACAACTGATTAAATATATTAGACATCATAAATTTTGGCAGAAATTATCTTTTCCAAGGGACATACTAAGTCTTTAAATGTCATACTTATGTAATCAGCTTTCTTCTAAAATATGTGCACTTTTTATTTCTCAGATATGTTTCTCATTCATGTTTAATACAGCTATACTGTTTTAAGTTAAGAGTTACCTTTGAAATTACATTACTGTGGCTTGTGCATGACTTGAGTGTGTCCCCAAGTGTTCGTGTGTTGGGAGCTTGGTCCCCAGTGTGGCAAGTCTGAGGCAATAGGACATTTCAGGTGAGGTCTTTAGGACTTTGGGGGCACTGCCATCAGAAGAAATTGTCATTCTTGTGAAACCCTGGTGTCTTAGTTACTTTTCGCTTGTTGCTGAGACAAAATACCTGACGTCCAAAATTAGGGAAGGAAAGGTTTATTTCTTACACTTTGTCAGGAGTTTCAGTTCTTACTTAGTTGGCTCCAAGGCAGCATGGCGTGGCGGGGTGCCATTCATGGTGGCCCTAAGCAGCAAGGCGCGCTGGCAAGAGAGAGGGCAAAAGCGCGGAAGCGAGCAAGAGGAAGACCCGTCTCATTTACATTGTGTCTCAGCTCCACCTCTGGGCGGGTGTAGCACTCACATCATCAATCCCGGTGCTAGACAACAAACTGATCACAAGAGTCAGACTCAGCCCCATCAAAAGTACATGAGGACTTGAGGGTACATAGCATACCCAATACACCTGGTCAGTTCCGAAGAACAGATTGCTACACAAAGAGTAAGACTATCACTTCTCTTGCTTGGACATCCTGTCTCACTGGGTGATCTCTTCCCTTTGCCTGAGCTCCTGATGCAGTGCCATCTTCTTTGCTGTGAGGTCACCGGAAGTTGCTCACTTGAGATGAACCTATATCAGGACTGTGCACTTGGAACCTGCAGAGTGGAAGATTAAATAAACTTCCTTTCTTTACAGGGTAACCAGCATTTAGGGTTTTGTTATAGTAACAGAAAATGTCTAGTTCGTATGTATCTCTCCAAAATTCATCTGTTGGAGTGTGATCACTCTAACAGGTGATGTATCAGGGAGCTGATTAGGTCACAAATGCTCTGTCCCTGGGAACAGGAGTAATGTCCTTATAAAAGTGCTGGAGGGTGCTAGCCAGGCTCATTTATTTTTCCATCTCTTTTGCCATGTGACAACACAGTATTGATTCCTTTTGCAGGGCAGAGGATGGATCAGCAAGGCACCGTCTTGGAGCACAGAGTGAACCTTCTTCAGACAGTCACTGTGCCAGTGCCTTGACCTGGGTCTCCCAGCCTCCCAAAGTGTGAGAAATTAACTCTTATGACTGACCCCGCCTCCAGTATTCTCTAGCAGCCATACAGCGCAGTAAGATAGATGACCACAAGGTCCTCCACCAGGCTTTGCTCCTGCTACTATATCCTGATCCACCTGTCACTCTCTCATCAAGAGGTGGCTGTTTGTCTGTACTTACTTAAAGATAGAAGTCTCTGTGACTGTTTTGACCATTCTAACACAATGGTAAAGATATCATGCCATTTATGTCATAGCTTTTAAATTTCCCAGGAGTTTCTACCTCTTAGAAACTTGGGGCTCAGGGGAGAGATACGGACAGAGGCAGAGACAGAGACAGAGACATTCCATTTTTTAAAAATTGTATTCATTTATTTTTATTTATTTTTTTGAGAGAGAGTCCATTCTTGAAGAGGATTCTCCAGCTGAAATCATTAGGTCACGATATAAACTACCCTTATTAGTACTTCCAAAATTTCTGACACACAAAATTATGAGCAAAATAAAAGTGCTTTTTGTTTTTCTTTTTCAGTATTGGGAATCAAATACATGATGTCATGCTTGCCAGGCAAGTGCTGTGCTGGTGAGCTATATCCCGGGATCAAAAGTGCTGTTTTAAATAATTAAATTTTGAATTAGTTTCTTAAGCAGCAACCCATGACTAACAGGTATATATTGAACTAATTCAGATTTATGTTCTGTCCCTTCTCTCATGTCGTAGTGCCAGGCAATGTCATTAATTTTTTTGGTTTTGTTTCATTTTGTTTTCTGAGACAGGGTCTCACTATGTAGTTCAGGCTGGCCTGGACTCAGTGTGTACCCCAGGCTGACCTTGAACTCACAGAGATCCTTCTGCCTCAGCCTCTTGAGTGCTAGGCTTTCAGGCGTGTGCCACCACGGCCAGCATTTATCATGAATGTTGATGATAAAAAATTTAAATTAAACAGTTTTTGGTCTTTGTTGCCTAACGAGAGACACAGGAAACCTTATCTGTAATACATGTGCAATTGCAATAATAAATTCTTACGAGAACATAAAAGGAACGATTAATTCTTCTATTCGAAATTTAGTACCCAAGGAAAGGGTTTTACCTGTTTTGCTCACACAAGTGCCATGAAAATGTCTTGTGCTGAGCAGATACTCTCACATATTTGTTCAAGGAAGTGGTTGAGGGAGTGAGAGAGTTGATGAACATAAAGACATTAAAGTGTGGGAAGAACCCCTAAAAATTTGAGAAAATAGATGATATTTTAACAAGATCTTGAAGAATATCTAGAATTTCATTATGGGGGTAGCGGGAGAAGAAAGAGAGTAGATGAAGCACTGGTAGGAAATTGGATAGTCAGTCCTCTACCATTCTTGGCCACTGCCTGGTCAGCAGAGGATTCTGAGAGCTGCCAGGTTGATCTGGTATTTATTAATCTGCCTCTGATTTGAAAATTTTTGGCCTCTGACCCAAAACTATCTCAAGAAATTAGTTTGATTTTGAGAGATGCACAGGGTTTAGCTGTGATTATTTCCCCAAACAGGCTAATCTTCTAGTCCACCTAGGATCCCAGATATCTGAGATCTAAGAAGATGAGACAGGCAGCTGGTTCCTTGAAGCCATTGGCCACATTTTATTAAAGTTTTAAATTCTTGAGCTTGTTCTGTGATCAACACAGTCCCTAGGCTGGAAATAAATGAGAACGTTACACTGTTTATCAACTACCACTGCAATAGAAAGTAAAAGAATGCTTTGTTTCATACTCTATACGGCCACATAGCTTAACTGTCCTAACGACTAAAAATTCTTTGTTTGCAACAATTACCTGTAATTTGCTGAAGGGTGCAGGAACTCCATTATCCATTAATCCTCTGATTTACTTACTCATATTTGCTGTGCAATACCTGAAAACTTTCCAGAATAATACTGATTCTTTAAAAGTTTCAATCCCTATTAAATTTTAAAAGTAATAAAAGGCAGAAAAATCACAACACTTAGGTCATTGAAGATGCACTGATCCTTGAATGGCATTTGAGGAAATGGATCATTTATTATTCACCAATATTTAAGTGGTTTTGAAGAACACTGTACAAAGTACTGAAGAAATAAGGACGGGGGGAGCAGAAACTCTGGATTCTGTTTAGGGGACATTTGAAGTAAAATGGCAGAGTAGGTTAGATAAATACATGATTATACAAACCAAAAAATGGAATATATATTAAATAAACTATGGATGTACCAGGATATTGTTAGCTTTCAGCTATTTCTGTGTCATGTGTAGAATTGGAATTGTTCTAAAAAGGCAGGTTTTCTGCTGAGATAGAAATAACAGCCCATGTGGGCTCAGCTAACAGAGGGCCTCCCTGTGCCCAGTGTGCAGGGTGTGATTAAGGATAATAAAGGACTTATCAGCAGAAATATTCCCAAATGGAACTCAGGAATAAGTGGTGAAGTTAACATTAAGTACTGAAAGGAAGTCGATCAAGCTCTGTTTATTTATTTGCTTGCTTGCTTGTATTTCAAGTTTCATAGAAAAGATGCACTCTATTTATTTTTTAATAAATTTCCGATAAGCCATTTTTGCCACAAGTTTTCTCTCTTCCAACAACCATATTCTCTTCTGCACAAACACCATTAAGTTGTGGTGGTTTTTATGGTCCAAGATTTAAATAGTCAAAATTGATGGTGCTTGATGCCTTTGACAGTTAATTTTATGTGTCAACTTGATGAGGCCATTGTATGCTCAGATACCCAGTAGGTCATTATTTCTGGGCATGTGTGTGAGAACATTTCAGGTAGAGGTCAGCTTTTGAGTTGGTGAAATGAATAAAGCAGATGACCATCCCAGTGTGGGTGGCACTGCATAACCTGTTGAGGGCCTGAATGGGACAAAAAATATAGAAGAAGTTTGAATTCACATGTTGCCTGGCAGCCTGTGCTTGGAATACTCAGCTTCTCCTGGTTCTCTGGTTTTTGAGCTACATCCCCAGCTTTTTCGAGTCTGCAGCTTGAACACAGCCAATCATATGACTTTTCAGCTTCCGTAACTGTGAGTCAATTTCTTATAATAAATCTCACCTCTCCCCTCTTTCTCTCTCCAATTAATTATATTTTTCTTGAGAATAAGGACAAATGCAACTTCTAATACTAACATTCTCCAACGTATCACGCTAATATATACTTGAAACACTATATATATATATATATATATATATATATATATGATATCCTATCATATCGGGTAATCATTAACATCAAATTTTTATCACCCCTGAATGGCTATGATAGTGAGCAGGTGATTTACTTCAGGACTAGACTATAGCACCAACTGCCTGTGATGGCGATAGCTGTGTCGTGTGGTTACTCATTCATTGATACTTGGTCTGAGTCCTACTACTGTGAAGAAGCAGGTGTTAGTTCTCTAATCTCTGCACTAGAGTCAACTTTATTATTTTGTTGTAGACAGAAAGTGAGTTCTATAGTTGGGTAAAATTTAATAATGCTTGAGACGCTCATTTGAAGGCATCAGAACATTTCTGAGCTTATCTTTCCAATAAGAATAGCTACATGTCATGGCATTAGACATTTTATAAGTAGTGTCTACTTTAATCCTTATAGGAATCCTACAAACATCATAGCCATTTCTGTTTAGAAGAAAAAAATGAGAAATAGTCATAGCACTACTAACTGGTTGGTCAGAAAATCAATTCAGAAATCGATTCCTGAGAATCTCTTTTAATAATGATGTTGATATCAGGCAGAGATCAGTGGGGCTCTTTTTATAAGATCAGAACTGTGTAAATGAAGCTTGTGGCAGAAGTTACAGGTTGAATGGTCAATGTTAGGATTCTTAGTTGTGTTTTGAATGAATGGAGTATGGCAATTAAAAATAAGCAAACCTCAACGAACCTGTCAACAGGTGTTGGAGATGCCTATTCTAGTCACATCAGTATTAAACATAAAAATCCTGTTACATTCGCAGTAATTGTTTCAAATAATAGAACTCCAGAAGAACTCACCAAAGTGTGTAATAACAGATGAAAGTAGTTTTCTATTTCCAGGCCAAAATATACTACACACAAACCAGAATATTATTTTAAATTCATAGTGTTAGTATGAAGGAATTGCATGACTTCTTTAAAAAGTCTACTTAAAAAAGAAAAGCAGAAGTATGATTCAAACCTCTAAAAAAATTGTCTGGTAATAGGCAATTCCAAATGGAGTGGTTGTGACATAAAGGTCAATTGTAAAGAGAGTTAGGAAGTTGGTTATAAAATCAAAAGCATTATAAACATGAATTAAATATTTTGTAACCCCAGGTACATAAGTATAAATCCATATGCAATCAGATTTATTATAAAATCTTTGACACCAATAAAACAATTCTATACAAAGAGACAGCCCTGGGACCTGCTCCACACGCCATGTGTCGCGGGCGGTTTCGTGCACCTGTCGTGGGTGTGTTTTCTCTACTGAAGCAGAAAACCTAAGGACAGGAAATCCATTCCAGATAAAGCTTATCTAGAACTTAAAACATTTTGCATACTCATTTCTGGTATTTATCAGGATAGTTAAGCCAAAACAGACATGCTATCCAAGAGACAAACAGAGGCACAAGTTTTGAAAGAAGTGGAGGCACAGCGCTGCACAAATTGTATTGAACTTGAGAACTTTGCACTGCACTACATCCCCAGCCTTTTTTGTTTTGAGACAGCGTCTTGCTAAGTTGTCTAGGTGAGACTCAAACTTGCAGTCCTCCTGACTCGGCCTCCCTCAGTGCTGGGATTATAGTTGTGGGCCACCACACCTGGCTAGTATCAGACAGAAATAGATGATGAAAGTTAGGGTCGGACTCAATTGTTCCATTTATGTTCTTGAGAAACACAAGTGAATGAAATGAGATTAAAATTTATGAGCACAAGGTTCTTGCTATTCAGGTAGAAAAGTAATGACTTTTTATATGCAGAAAAGTGCTCTCTCGAAACTTTATTAAATATACTATTATAAAAATTCAAAACATGGAGATGTAGCAAAATGGCAATGTTTAATAATTGCCAACAATGAAGATGACTATCACGAAAAAGTTTTGCTATCATTTCTGAAATGCCCTGGTGAGTAGAGGTTCATATTAGTTATGAAAAGGCAGAATGAAACTGAATATTTCTCCAGGGGAGGTACTAGGAGAATTTCTTACCATTTCCCTAACGTGTTACGATGAGCACTTCCATTTTAACAGGATTTTAATGTTTATTGATTTTATATTTTTACTGTTCATCCTCTAGGCTTATAGTCGAAGAATCTTATTGAAATGGGGACAGGAGAGTCCTTTCAATTGTGGACGAATTATTTGAAGGGCTGGCCACCAAAGAACACAGCAGTTTTCATTTGTCTTTCTTATCTCTTGCTCTTTGGGGAATACTTCTCCTTTAATTTACTGCTTTGTGTTCCAAAACTGCAGCAAGATTACAAACTATGTTTAAACAGTGTATTAAATATACCTTATGGTAAGTTAGTAATACTTCTTGAAAAATCCTGCTCTGAGCTCTCCCGCAGGGCTTCCTCTGGGGGACGATAACTCGATTGCGTTGATTTAAAGGTTCTGTCTAGTTCTTTTAAACATTCCTTTGATGTTGTATCGCTGTGCGTGTAATAGACTGTTATTGCCCTATATTGAGTTTGGAGACTGAGGGTAAATCTTTTGTGATGTGATTGTGCCTCCGCAAACCCAATATTGTCCACCCGGCCTTTATAACTCTCCGTTCCGTCGCTACTGAACAGCACACATTTTCATTTTTACCTTTTTAGAGTTTCATTCTTTGTTCTGAAGCTGACGGTGAGTGTGCTTACCTGCACTCGCTAGGGTTTGTTCTCTGAAGCAGTAACTCAAGAGCAAATAGAATAGTCCAGTGGAGGATTTTTTTTTCTGAAATTATCAATTTGATAGTTGATCTTCTTCGTTATGCTCCATGTGCTCCTCTGCTACGTTATTGAACAACCTCTACTACGTGGGAAAAACCTCAAGCTAAATATCTGTCCAAGTTCAAGTTTTAAGTGTTTTCTAAGAATATAGAAGGTGGCTATCAGAAGACTGTTTCTGGAGGACCGTTCTACCTTGAAACTCAGATAAATGGAATTTCCTTTTGTTGGCCAAAAGAAAAAGAGCAAGTGATCAGAAGTAGTAACATAGATGGTTCCATACTTCCCTTGCCCTGTTTGATTGAAAGTGTAAGCTTTACATAATGGCTTATTATTTGCTTCTTTTGAAAAATTTCTTGAAAAAAATCTGATTTTTTTTTTTTTTGTTTAGCTGGAGAAGCATTTAACTCATAATTTAAAACTGCATGTTAAACTACTTTTTAGATTTCATTTTACTTCTTGTCTTGTTATTATTATTGTATTTCACAATTTTGGAAATATTAGTTGACAAGAAATTTTGGGGTAGCAGAGAATATTTGTAAACTTGAGGAAATATTTACACATAGCAGTAGATTGAGTTTTAAAATTTCTTTTATTTTAAAGAGAATAAAACAAAACAAAACAAAACAGGCAAAGCAGATCAGAACAAAACAATGCAAGAAACACAAGATTTCAAAACAAGACAATAAGAAATCAACAGTGGCTACCATAATGTCTCCTGTTTTCTTCAAAATAGTTGTTCATATCTTCACACACAATGAATTGAAACAAAGTAAAATAGTATAAAACCAATAAAAACAAAAGAATGAAGGCATTACAGGCCTTCAAAACCAGCAATGACTACCATAATGTCCCTTGTTCTCTTCAAAATATCAGTCCATACCTTCAAATCAAATAACACAAAACAGATTAAAACTAATCAAAACAAAGAATAAAAGCACTACTGAACTTTAAAACAAGATGATAGGAAATCAGCAGTGGCTACCACAATGTTTCATTTTCTTCAAAGTAGCTGTTCATACCACTGAACGTAATAAAATCAATTCTTGTAAACTTTTTAGGAGACGTTCTAGGCATGTATAAGCTTATACATGTATATCTATCCTTTCTGTATTAGAGGGAGAAACAAAACAAAACATAACAAATTACAAAGAAAACAAGAAAAAAAAGAGACAAATAAATCACAATAACAAAGAGCCCAAAACAATAACAATATAGGCTTGCAAAACAAGGTGGTAGGAACATAACTAAGGTGGCTATTTTGTGTAGTTATCTTCAAAGGAGTTACTCAGAATACCATATATAAACATGCAAGATTAATCTAATCCTAAGAATGTTAACTGTTTTGTTCCAAGAACTAATAGAATTAGTAATACAATCCTCTTAGCTATCTTAAAGTAGGTTGAGTTTTAAATAAGTACATACATTGGATGTATTACTTATCTAAGGCAGCAAATAATTTTCATTCTAGAAAAGTCAATATTCCCTCTTCTATCCCAAATTTTCACTATTCTTTCCCCAGGCAGTAATAGCATGAAATGAGCAGTTTTCTTGTGTGGAAACTGGTAAATATTGTTTACACTAGTAAATGCCTGTGACATTTGCATTTGCGATGATCTTTCCATTGTCCCCTTTCTGTTACTCCTCCTCTTCACGTCAGGCCTCTTACAAATGAAAGTCTGCACAACTCTATCGTGATTCATGAAGGAAAGCAAAGACTCATAATTTATAAGAAGAGGATTTCTGGGGTGTTACACTTTGACTCTCTTCACAAAATCTATTTCAGAATTTAATTTACATTGTGAACAATTAAGAGGGAACAGGTGGGACTTTTAAGAGGCGATTAGAACGATTCATGGATTGGTGGTTTAGATGGGTTAATGGGTCATCTTTAGAGTGGGTCTGTATTGAAAGCCAAATTGCCTCTGTCTCTTGTGTGTGCCTCTACACTACGTGATGCTGGGTCCCACCTGGAAATTCTGCAGCATCTTATTTGCAAGGCCTTTTCAGATGCAGCCCTTTGACCTTGGACCTCCCAGCCTCCAAAACAGTGATTCAGTAAATCTTTATTCTTTATAAATTATGCTTTACATTGCACCCAGTCATGGCAAAGGAAAGAAACTAAGACATGAGGTATCCCTTAATACGCATGCAATTAAAAGTCGAACGTTACTGAGTAAGAACAGGGTTTGTGACTAAAGCTAGTTGGATAGAAAACTCAGCTGCATCTAACTCAAGATTGTGAATGGGTGACTGTTGGGGTTATACATATGGACTATAGATGTCATTTATTTGTTCTATGTAAGGCTTCATTTTTTTTAAAAGGGTAGGTGCTGACATTTAAAAATTAGAATTTTACCAACTGATTTCAGGTTTTTTCCTTTCAAACACTTGGACTCTTTGGGATGTCTCCTTAGATGGCCTGTGCAGCCTGTGTTTTGTTTTTGAGACAGAGTCTTGTTGAGTTGCCCAGGCTGGCCTTGAAGTGATCCTTCTGCCTTGGTCCCCTGAGTGGCTGGGATGAGAGGTGCGGGTTACTCTGCCTCACTCTGCTTGTGCACTCCTTTGTTGATCATAGGCCCCACACTAGCTGCCTCTTTGTTTCCATTACTGTAGGCATCTGAGTTGGTGGTACTTGTTTTGGTCTAACCTTGCCAAGTTCTGCAGCCTCTGCATTTTGTTTACACAGCCCTTTGTCTTGGTGTACTGTCTCATTTTCATCTGTCAAAGTCCTTGTGGCCTACACAGCATTTCTTCCCCACAACTTCCTCTGCCACTCACCACTCTAGAGGAATCTCTGCTGCTGTCACCTCTTCTCTGCTTCTTCCCAGTCGTGCATCTTGAGTTGCACTGATTTGTGTTTTTACCTGGCTTCCCAGTGTAAGAGGAATTTTCTCTTGTTGAAAGTGCATGGTCTGTGCTGCTCACCTCCTCCCAATATTCTGGGAATTGAGCTGTTACAGTCTAAAGCTGCCTAAGTTAGATAGAGACAAGGACAGAGCTGACCAGAAATCTGGGTTGTGAGATAAAAACAGCCCCCTCTCATGACTAAGGAATTCACAGAATGTACCTTTCCTGAACATCTGCTGCCCACATTTGGAAGCGCCCTCCACCGCCCAACTTTAGACCTCCCCATGGTCATCTCCTCCAATAAATGTTAAAAGCCATTTGAACTAATCAATGCCATCTGCTTCTGTGACCACGCTTGCAAAGACCCCTCCTCCCTTTGTTCTATAGCTTATAAGCCCTGCTCAGGCTCAACTCGGGGCTCTCTGTTCCTGCGTGTTTAGTGAGCCCCATGCATGCTTGGACAATAAAGACCCCCTTGCCCATTGCATGAGAAGGTGTCTGTTGGTGTCTTCCTACATGCGGTGGGCGACCCTCACACCAGTAACTGGGAACACTTGTGGGGCAGGTATCATCTTTGCATCCCACACAGTGACTTCCGGCACAGTGGCTTGAACCTAGTAATTCTTCAGATGTGTCTGTGGGGTCAGATTTAATTATATCAACTTGCCTTCATCACAAAAGGAATGACTTAGGACGAGACTCTTGGAGGTTCTTGGACTATGTTTTTCCTTTTTTCAAGGAAACTCTCTGCTCTCACTCAACATGTTATTTCAAACACTTTAGTCACTTCTTTCCCATTTCTTTTCTCATCCCTCTTCTTTTCTCTCTTTCTTTTTTTATTTTTGTCTTTTTTTTTTTTTGAGACAGGATTCTTGATATATTTATCTAGGTTGGCTTCTAAGAACTTGCAGTTCTTCTGACTCAGCTTCCTCAGTGGTTGGAATCATAGGCAAGCAAACCACACCTGACCTCATTATATTCTTTATTAATAGAAAAATGAGAATGTTCCTGTCCTTGCCCTTGACATCCTGAAGCCTTTATTAATATGTCTAAAATGCATTCTGTATTCATATTGTAATTTCTCTTAGATGATTAGAAGTTCAAATTATGTCACTTACGATATTTTCCTGAATTTAGGCTTCTGGTATAATAGTTACTTGCTCTTTCCATTATTTTTATCTTTTTATCCTTGCTTTAGTGGTTTTTGGTTTTATCTAAGAAACAAAACACAAAGTACACATCAGTAAAATCTGGTATTTGTGAACAAATTTCTTTATGTAAAATAATTTAGAAGATGTTTACTGTTTGGTTTTGTGGAACATAATATATGGAGCCCTGGAACAAATGGAGAATTTGTCTCAGTTTCTGTTAAATAGATAAAGGAAATCAACATATTAGTTTTTGCTTTGGGCTCTAGGTTGGCTTGAATTTCAGTAAAATTGCTACTGAAATTTAAAGCAGCCTGAAACTCAATAAGTAAATTTTCTATGGCTGAGTCAAAGCCATGTAGTATGGAAGGCTAGTACATTGTGAGTTAGAGAATCAGTAGTACTCCCATGAGTCCACCTTTCAAAATACCCTTCAGTCTATAAGCCAGAGCTGTCTTGATTGGAATTTAAAGTAGCTCTTCTGTGGAAAGATGTTTAGTTAAAGCCCACTGTATGCTTTCTCTCTACTATATTTCTAACTGTGCTGGTTTCTTGTTGTCTGCTAGATCGCTTGCATTAGACATTCGGACTCTTTCTCCTTGAGTGTGAATAGATGCGAACTGACTTTATACAGCTTCACGGTGTCTGCCCTGGTTCACATGGTCTGCTGGCCTTCTTACTTTTTGCACTTCTGAACAATTAAAAGTGTTCAGAAGACAGAATCATAGGATAATAAATATGAATTGTTGAAAAATAACTGATAATGCACGGTAAACCTATTTGGATATATGGTGAACGTTATCAGTAATTTGAGATACTTTTGAGTATTTGTGGCAATCAAGCATCAGCATCATCCTCCTCCTCTTCTGTAATATGCTGACTGGTATTCTCTTTGGCAGGTGGCCTATGTCTGATACTGAGTCTTGCCTCTGAGGGTGGCTTACTTAGTCCTTTGCCTCCATGGTTTTGAGAAGTTTTGTCAGTATTTGTGGGAGACTCACATTATCACTAGCAGTTGCATCTGTTTCATTGGGACTAAGATTATTCTCTTCAAATTGCATTCTGTCTGCAAGGAGAACTGTTTTGAGTGGGATTAGCTCTGGCAGAGGTGGCTCTGTGTGGGGAAGATCTCAGAGTATAGCGATGTACTTGAGATTCTGACAGAGATGTGATCTAAGCTGCAGTCTAGAACAGATGGTGGTTCTGGTTCTCCAGAGACTGGCATACTCTCACGATTTGCATCCACATTACTGCTGCTGCTGTTACACTGCTCTTCTGAGGCACTGCTGTGGCCTTCACATCTACTTCTGCCCTAGAATTCCTTAAAGATGACTGAGTTTCAGAAATGGGGCCTGGAGCTGGCTCCATGGTCAGCTGATTACACACTCCACAGACAGAGAGGCACTATTTTGTGGTCCTCCAACTTGAACTGCCCTTCTGAATTTGTGCAAGGCACGTTATGGCCTGACTGTCATCCTTCCTATTAGCACAGAACATTGAAATCTGGGTTTCCGACTCCACATTTTCACCCTCTGATTTCTCCTATGAATCAAAGGAACCAGCAGTATTTTGCTTAGCATTCCTATTGAACTGATGCTCAGCTTCAATACACATTAATTTATTTTATTTTTATTATCTATGATGAGACTAAAATTTTCACAAAGTTTTATTGCCAGAGGCCAAACTATTTCCATTCCTATGTTCTTGAGTAGTTATTTTATTGATAAAATTTATATGTTTTATTTTGAGAAGATTGGTGGCCAACACATGATGATCTTGTCTTCTCAGATCAATGCCCTATCTAGTGGAACATTAGACATGAGGTTTTCATGACCATTTTTATAGAGTTCAGATGTTAATAACATGACCTATGGGGCGAACTGCAAGAATAAAGCCTAGGGAAACATCAACAGCCATCATTCACACTGAGTCATTTATAGTTCTCTTTTGCAATACACCTGCTGCTCCAGATGAAATTCTGCTGCTCTGCAAGATGCCCTAATTTGCATGGACTTTCAGTGACCTATCTGTGAGCACACAGAAAGTATACACCTGCCTAAAAGGTTGAGCCTTTTGTTCATACGTCATTGCTTACTGTTGAGAAATATAATAAAGCAAGACAGTATGGAGGGAAAATAAGAAAAAAAATTCAGAAATTTAGAAGGAAATAGGAATAGCAAATGATCAGACTACTAGTCAGAGGTGTGTGATTATGAAAGAATAAAACAGAAACAAAGGTCAAGTTGATTTACATCCAGGAAATTCCCCATGAGTACTGAAAATTTCTTTTATGGAGTTAAAAAAAACACAGCAAAGTAAAACTTTCTTTTATAGCTCTTTAAAAATAGTAAAATGAGCTCATGGGAGAAAATTTGTCTCTAAGAGAGACTAATTTATACACAGATGTTTTATTACAGATTCTAGGTTGAGTCTACAGAGAGATGCTGAATAGGACAGCCCAAGAGTTTCTAGCATGTCCATGAGGATACTCCCTCCTACTCTGATGGTGTTTCCTTGGTCAGGAAACACTAAGCTGATTGTTACAACTTTTCAGTACACTTTTTTGTACTGAATTTTAAGAAGAAGAAGAAAAAAAGAAATTCATTGTTTCCTTGAGATATAATTGATACTTCTAAGTAATAGGAATATAAGTGGGAAGTATACCACTGGAAAGTGGGTAAACCAGATGCAGAGTTAGGAAAGCCAGTGTACTGATTTTCTTGTTGCTGTGACACAATAGTCAACATCTACAATGTAAAGGGGCAGAGTTTACTTTGGCTCATGGTTTCAGAGTATTCAGTACATGGTCAGCAGTCTCAATGCAGGAGTATCATGGTGGAAAGATATGGTAGAGTAAAGATGTTTAAATTCACAGAAACCTGAAAGAAGAGCAAGAGAGTAATACCACAGAGGAAGGGTCCAGGGACAGGATATATACCTAAGGTTACCCAGCCAGACACACTCTGAAGTGTACCCCACCAGTTCCCTACATAGCTCCTAAGCCAATCAAATTGACACACTGGAACCAACACTGGGCTCTGGTGTTAACTTTGCTAAAAGTCAGTAATGTGTTACTACTGGAAAATTACTACCATCTCTAAGTTTTTGTTATCACTTATTAAATAATAGTTTTAGATTTGATCTTTAAAATCCTCAGCTCTAATGGGTTGTAATGCATGTCTTTTTCTTGGAGCAAGTTTTTCTCATAAATGTTAATTTCACTGCAGTTCATTCTTGCCTTTAAGAGATTTTCCACCTAAGATCAGTGTGTAACACTCCCCAGTGTTGAAGCAATTTAAGGAAAAGATAAAAGTGATTTTGAAGGAAACACATATTATCTAATGTAGGTATAACAAAATGTACTGTCTCACATAGAAATGCCAAAATAAGATAAGTATCAGTGTGGCTAGCTAGAGTAAAACAGATTATACTGGTTATGCATAAAGTTATAAAGCCATAAAGAAAATCTTCCCATGTATCCTTTTTTTAAAAAAATTCTTTTTCTAAGATATTTTTCCTAATGGTGGGTTGAATCAAAGTGAAGAGATTGTGCCTTAGGCCACAGTCAGGAATAATCTTAGCAACATGTAATTGAAGTCTATGATTCTTTTTTCTTCTTTTCTTCTTGGTTTTTTGCTTGTTTTTGTTCTGATCTCTGCTCTGAGCGCAAGGAGGAGACAATGCTGACTCTTGAACACAGCAACACTAAGTACATTTGTCCTCTGGTTTCTCTTGTTTGGTTACAAGGAGTCATAGGAGGAATTATCAGACAAAAGCAAGTGGTCAGGATA
>RJWM01025447.1:0-29335 GCA_004363535.1 Dasyprocta punctata | reverse complement strand
TAGGCTACACAGGTTTTATAGATAGTAGCAGTAATAACATTACCACTGTATAAATGGGGACGCTGAGGCTCAGGCAGGCTAAACTCCCTTAAAATCATATGACTGATCAACTAATTCACCAGACTTTTAATGTATGATTTGTTTGGAATAAATTACCCTAAATTACTTTAAAGATCTGTGAACTAGTTTAAGTAAATTACAATCAACATGAGAATAATGTTAAAGGTACAAAATTTAGGTGGGGAACAAGATGTAAAATAAAGGCAAAGATTATTTCTTTGTATATTAGTATGCCTCAATATGTACATTAAATGTCTCAAAGGATATATAAACAACAGTGACTACACATTCTGAATAGGAAAAGTGATCAGGAAACCCAGCTGACTTTTCTTTTCCTAGTAGACCTCGCTATAACCAGTAAGTTTAGTGTTACTAAAAACTGCCACCCTACCCCACACCTTCAAAAGAAAATAAAAGCAGTCTAGGTAAAGAAATGTGCCTGTGTGTTTTAGCCAACTGGTATCATGAAAAGCAGGATCCTGATGCCCTCAGGACCAAAGATATCCATCGCCCATACGCCTTCCCTAACTTTTCCCAACTCTTTCCAGTTTTCACTCCCATTAAGCAAAGAATTCATCTTCACTCCTTTCCTCTTTCCACATACCTCACACTCATTTTACCTTTCTGCTTACCTCTTAACCACAACTCAGAATTCAAGCAGCTCAGGTCCCCACGGCCACCAGGAATAAACACTGTATCCAGTCAAACCCCAGCACCTGAGAGCTCAGCACTCCTGAGTTCGCACCATACAGCAGTGCTTTTCATCATTCACTATGAGTTCCATGCATTTCCTTCACTTACGCCCACTTCTCTGCCTCCTTACCTTCACTATTTTATCACTCCAAGCCACATCTCTGCCTTGACACTGATGAACACTGCACTTTCTGAGAAAGTCTGTTTTGTTTTGTTTTTTTGGTACCAGGGATCAAACTCACAACCTTGGCCTGGCAGGCAGGCACTTACATCACTGAGCTAGATCCCCGGCCCTACTTTTTGAGACAGGGTCTCACTATGCAGTTCAGGCTGGCCTTGAACTCACTTTGTAGCCCAGGCTGGTATCGAACTCATAGTTCCTGCCTCAGCCTCCCGAGTGCTGGGATTAAAGGTGTGCACCCCCACGCCCAGCTGCTCTGAGAGTCTGAAGACTTAGCTTCAAGCAACCATTAAAACACAGGGGTAAAGGATAAAGGCATTAACCTTGAGGATTTATGCCAAATAACAGTCATCTGCAGTAGAAACATGCTTAGTGCACTGCATCACCTGAAGACCTCTGCGACTAGGAGACAGAAGGGGAGGCTCCCATCACTGCTGCTACAACTGTCAGCCACTTGGAAGTCCAAGTGCATTAAACCTGCACTAAAAATGCACATTTAGCTTCTTCCCTCCTCGTAAGACCCGTGTTTAGAAGACTCTTCATATTACAGGAGAGCAAACTGAAGCTTAAAGAATTTAGTAATTTGTCCAAAGTTCCAAAGGAAGCTGCTAAGGAACAGACACCAAAGCTGCAAATTTGGCTGATGATCTGGAAACTACCACATGTGAAAATAACATGCAACGAGGTAAGCTGCAGCCTGGTAATTAAGAGCACAGACTGCAGCCACCTTGCCTGAGTTTACACTGCAGTGAACACTTCCTAATGACTGCAACAGCCCCAGTCAGTTTCCTCACCTGAAAATCAAACAAAAACAGTATTTTATGTAGGGAGATTCACTTCTGGCACAAAGGCATCAGGTCAGTAAGGCCCTCCCTCAGAAGTAACCATCCTGCTGCACCACCAGATGCAACCCTTTCAGCATTTCAGAGATAAAGAGCTTCCTACAAACTGAGGCACCTGCTCACAAAGCGAGCGGGCTGAGTGAGGCAGTCTGCCGTAATCCTGCCTTGATGGAGCAAGAAAGGGTTCATCACAAGGGGAAGCGAAGAGAGGCTGCCTTCTCACCTAGAACAGAGGCCACAGGCAGCAGCATGACTCGGTCAAACTGCTGACATTTTTTTGCTACTCAAGACTTCTATATCCAAAACAATGTTGAACAGTAAACAAGAAAAAATTCACATGACATTCCTATGCAGGAAAGAGGCTGAGTAAAAATGACAGAAGTGGGTCTGTTTTACCAAAAAATATCAAAAAAGGAAGGGCTTCAAATTCCAAGTAGTAATCACGGTGACTGGGAGTGATAAATGTGTAGGTTAATGTAAAGTACTATAAATATGATTCTTCTCATTTCTTCTCCTTTAAACGACATGAGATGGTATAAATCAGTAACAATTGCTAAGGTTATGATATATAACACACATAGATGTAATATATATGAAATGGCACAAAGGCATGGGAGGAAAGATAAAGCCAACCTTCTATATTTTATCAGAATTAACATCACTGTGATAAGACAGTGATACATGGAGCAATCATACAGAAAATTTTTGTAAAAATATTGTTTAAAAAAGTCAACAAAGAAAAAACAATCAAGTTATATACAGGTACAAGTTCTCTATAATGAATGTGATTATTATGTATATCTAAAATGTACCAATAAAATAAAATTTTTTAAAAGACAACAAAGGAATTGGTACACTAAAAAATATACATTTTACACTAAAGAACGCAGTAACACAAAAACAAACACAACAAAATAAATTTTAAAAATTGCAAAATGACATGTACATCCAACACACCAGTAAGTACATTAAATGTGAAAGGATTAAATGCATTATTTCAGCAAACTATAATACACTCTGCTGGCCAAGTCAGTCCATTACCCTTTTTGCACAGTTCATGAGCTAAAAATAGTTTTTATATTAATATCTTGTTAAAAAAATAAATAGTAAGCTAAGGTTACAGCTCAGAGGTATAAGCGCCTGCCCGGCAAGTGCAAGGTCCTGAGTTCAATCCCCAGTACAATAGATAAATAGACAAATAAATAGCACAATATTTTGTGGCACATGAAAATTATATGAAATTCAAATTTCAGGGCCCATAAATAACAATTTTATTGGAACAAAGCCAAAGCCAAACTTACTAGGTATTTTGCAGTGACAGCAAATGTGTACTGTTGAATAAGAGGGTGTAAGGCCTGACATGCCTACCATAGTTACTAAAGAAAACAGTTTGTTGATGCCTGTCCTAACCAAAAAGGACAGACCCGACTATGTGGTGTTTAGATTCCTCAATATAAAAAGATGTACAGCACGTGAAAAGGACAGAAAAGAATAAATTATGAAAAGAATAACCATGAAAGTTAGAATATCTGTATTAATATCAGACAAAACAAACTTTAAGACAAGAAGGCTTCTAGAGGCAGCAAGAACTATTTCAAAATGAAAAGTGCAAGGTCCTTATATAGTATATAAATACACATACTTAACGTTAAACCCCAAAATACATACGGTAAAAGCTGACCGAATAGAAAGGAGAAACCAACAATATTATGAAGAGATTCCAATAATGAAATCCCTATGCCAAAATCCAAACCTCGAAATGCTGCAAAATCCAAACCATCTTGAGCACCAACATCAAGCCAAAGGTGGACAATTCCACACCTGACTTCATGTGACGGGTCATAGTCAAAATGCAGGCAAGCTAAAATTATTGCATGAAACTACCTCGAGACTATAAGGTGAACACGAAACATAAATGAACCTGTGTTTAGACCCAGGTCCCTCCTGAATAATACAAATTATGATGCGTAATCAAATATTCCAAAATCAGAAATACTTGTCCCAAGCATTCTGAATGAGATATACCCAGCCTGTGACTGAGAGAACAAGTATAGAGAAAAACAACAAGGATATATAATACTTGAACGCTACCAACTAAAGTTTTACCTCACTCAGGATAAATTATGCAGGCTTTGATAAACTAAAAAACACTGACATTACGCAAAGTATATTTTCTGACCATAATGGAACCAAGTTATACAACCACAACAGAAATAAAACAGAGCAGGGTGTGATGGTGCACACCTGCAATCCCAGCACACAGGAGGCTGAGGCAAGAGGCTTGCCTCAAGTTGGAGGCCTGCCTGGGCTACAAAGTGAGTTCAAGGCCAGACTGAACTACATAGCAAGACCCTGATTCAGAAAAATAATAATAATAATAATAATAATACAGAATAAAATAAAACAGGAAAAACAAGTATTTGGAAATTAAGCAAATACTTCTAAATAACTCATGGAATAAATACTAAAATCCAGATGTGAAGTTGAAAATATTTTGGTTTTTTTTTTTTTTTTTTAATTTTTTTGGTACTGGGGATCGAACTCACAACCTTGCGCCTGCCAGGCAGGCGCTTAAGCCACTGAGCTAAATCCCCAGTTATCACAGAGACAGGCTCTCACTATGCAGTTCAAACTGGCCTTGAACTCACTTTGTAACCCAGGCTGGTCTAGAACTCACAGTGACCCTCCTGCCTCAGCCTCCCAAATGCTGGGATTAAAAGCGTGTGCCACCACACCTGGCCTGAAGTTGAAAATATTTTGAACAGATTAAGAGCATACACAATCTATGGGACGTAGCTCAAGTAGTGCTTTGGGGGAAAAAAAAATGTATGATTTTAACTGCTTTAATCAGAAAAGGTTTCAAATTGTTAAGTTTTCATCCTGAAGAAATGAGAAAATGAAGCACTAAACCCAAAGCAATAAATATTAGAGTGGAAAAAATAAAATAGCAAACCCTTCACAAATTCTTTCAAATAATAGAGAAGGAAAAAATACTTTGAAAATCATTCTGAGGCCATTATTAACCTGATACCAAGGCCAAAACACAATACTAAAACACTAGAGATCAATATCCTTCACTGATCCCCCCCAAGGAGACCAGCAAACCAAAATCAGTAACACATAAAAAGCATTACAAATTCTGACTAGGCAGGATTCAATCCTGAATTGTTCTAATCTCAGTAACCAACTAATATAACATATTTATAAACAGAGAAAAATACACATAATCACCTTCACAGCTGTAGAATAGTATTTGACAAAAGACAACACCCATTACTCCTGATAGTTTCAACAAACTAAGAGCACAAGGGAAATTCTCAAACTGATAAAGAGCAACCATGAAAAATTTATAGCTAACTAACACCATACTTAGAGAGGAGAACTGAATGCTATGCCCCTGAGACTGAGAACAAGACAAGGAAAACAAGACAGTGTACTGACCTTCTGTTCATGTTGAAATGATTCTTTCTGCCTCTAGATGCGTTTTCGTGGTAAAGTCTGTTTTGTCTGATATCAGTATAGATATTCTAAATCTCTTGGTTACTATTTTCATAATTTATTCTTTTCTAGACTCTGCATGGTTTTTTGTTTGCTTGTTTTTTGGTTTTTTTTGGGTTTGTTTGTTTGTTTTGAGACAGGATCTTGTTACGTAGCTTAGGCTGGCCTCAAAGTCATGGCAATCCTCCTGCTTCAGCCTCCCAATTTTTGGAATTCCAGGATTGCACCACCACACCCAGATGAAGTTTGAAGTCCTTTTTATTCCGTCTTATGGTCTGTGCGTTTTGGTTAGGGCAGTCATCAGTAAACTCTTCCTTTAGGAACTGTGTTAGGCTTTTCAGGTCTCACAGCTTTCCACCTGCAGTCTCTAGGCAACATTACACCCAAGGTTTATGCCAGTAGAACCAATAAAAAATAGACTCAAATTGGAAAGAAAAAATAAAACTTCTCTTATTCACAGCTGACACAATTTCACGTAAAAAAAAGAAAAACCCTAATGAAATCTCTCTTCTTTCCTCCCTCCCTCCTTCACTTCCTCCTCTCACAAACTAGAAGCCTACAAAGTATCTAACAACAATAAAACTGCCGGGAAACAAAATAAAAATGAAGGTAACAATTCTATTAATAATAGCATTGAAAAAATAAAATTGCCCAGGAAGAAATTTAACAACTAAGTGAAGTTTCACAGTTGAACTTAAAATATTGCTGAGTAAAACTGCTAAATAATTGGATATTCCATCTTCATGAAAACGGAAGACTCAATGTTAGTATGACCATTTCCCCAAAATTGATCTATAAGAACCAAGATAATCCCAATCAAAATCTTGTGGGATTTTTTGTATAACTAAATGTCATTTCTAAAATTTATAAGGAAATGCAATTTTGAAAAAATAAAATTATGCAACCTCAAAAGTAACCATAAAAGTATAAATACAACCAAGACATTGTGCCACTGGCATAGCCAGTGGCATATACATCAATGGAATGGGAAGAAAAGGTCCAGAAGTAAATCTTTTATATTCACTGTCAATTTTTTTTCAGGTGTCAAGACAAATTAATGAGGAAACTTTATTTTTTTTTTAAATAGATGGTGCTCTAAGACAACTGGACAGTGAACAAAAACAAAACCGCAAATCCTTCTCTCACACCATATATAAGAATTAATTCAAAACATCCCATAACTAAATATTTGAGCTTAAACTAAAAAACTTCAGAGAGAAAATTTTTCTGATACTTTGGGCAAAGTATTCTCAAATACAATACCGAAAGCACAATATTACATACAAACTCCAGTAAACTAGACCTCTTGAAAATTAAAAATTAACACTTGCATTTCAAAACAAAGTATCAAGAGAAAGACAAGCCAAAACTAGGATAAAATACCTACATATTATAACTGGTAATGATTTGTATAAAGGATCTGTTCTCTATACAAAGAATTTTTATAGTAAAAACAATCCAATTTTAAAAACAAGTGAGAGGCAGGGTAGACCCCAAGCCTAACACACATGAGGCCCTGGGTTCAATCCTCAGCATGGGAGACGAAGCCAGAGCACGAGAGAGCCAGAGAGAGAGAGAGAGACAGAGACAGAGCACCAGAGAGAGAGAGAACCAGAGAGAGAGAGAGAGAGAGAGAGACCAGCTATGTAGGTCTTTTACCAAAGATATAAAAAAGGCCAATAAGCTTAAGAAAAGGTCCCTAATATTACTATCAGAAAGATACAAATCAAAACCACAAGGAGATATCACTACACACCCACTACAATTAAAATATCCAGTGAACTCAAGAATGTACGGAAATGGGAAATCTGATACATTACTAATGAAACTGTACAATAGGTTGGCTGTTAAGCAATTTTTTTCTTTTTTCCCTATTGTGGGAAAGTCAGAGCTAAAATCCATATCTTAAAAAAAAAAAAAAAACCTTATGACAGGGCCACTAGGTTTCTGACCCCTGAAAACCACTCCACATAAGGTCATACGTACTGTCTTCTTTTCTCTCTGTTCCTTTCTTTTTTTCATAGCTTCATACTACGTATATCTTAAATTCTTTTTTTTGGTATCTAATGAACTAGAATTTCTCATTTTCACTTTCAAATTCATTAGTCTTTATTTATTTATTCCTTGCCCCTTTTGTTATCTTAAGAAATTCCTGATACCGAAATACACTTTTTCCTGTATTTCTCGTAAAAAAAAGTATTGAAGTTGTGCTTTTCAGATTTAAATTCTTCAGATTTAAATTCTTCAGTAATCTAGTGTTGGTTTTTGTGTAGAAATTAATTTTTTCACATTGATAATCAATTAGCTCAAAAAAGTATTAGAAAAATTCCTGTTATCATCAGATTTAAAGGAATAAAATTAAAATAGCAATGGTATCATTTTTCAAAGGTCAAATCAGCAAAAAATTTTCAAATGATGACATTTATGGCTTTAAAAACATCTAAATATAGTTGTAAAATTTATTTTGCAATATGCAACTCTTAAAAATATATTATTTTACCCAATAATGCTATTATATATATATCTTAAATAAAATGAAACCAAAGCGTAATAATGCTTCCTATATTACAAAAAAAAAAAGCATATTTAAAAAAAAACAGAAACACCCAAATTTCCAATAATATGGAAACAGTCAACAAAATCTTGTCACATCACACTATGGAACTTTAGAGAACCACTAAAATTAATTTTTATGCAGTTATAAATACCATATGGGAAAAGTTTACATTGTTTTTTGTTTGTTTTTGGTTTTTTTTTTTTTTTGCGGTACCGGGGATCGAACTCACAACCTTGCGCCTGCCAGACAGGGGCTTAAGCCACTGAGCCAAACTCCTGGCCCTAGTTTTTTGAGGCAGGGTTGCACTATGTAGCTCAGGCCGGCCTTGTGCTCACGTTGTAGCCCAAGTCGGCCTCAAACGCACAACGCTCCTCCTACCTCAGCCTCCCAAGTGCTGGGATAAATATTGTTCATTTTTTAAGTGCAAAAACACAGGAAACTGAATTACATGTAAAGCGTTGTTGCTATTATGTAGAAAAAATAGGGAAGAAAACTGGATCACAAAGAAATACAAGGGCTGGGAGTTTGGCTCAGTGGCTTAAGTGCCTGCCCTGGTAGGTGCGAGGTTGTGAGTTCGATCCCTGGTGCCGCAAAAAAAAAAAAAAAAAAAAAGACAGAAGTACAATACAATGGTTAACTACATGGTAGAATTCTGCACAAATGTTATTTTTGATATTTTGTTTTCAAAATATTCTATAGTAAACGTGTAGTTTTTACATGAGTAAAGTCTATGAATTTATTATGAATATTGCTTTCTAAAAGGAAGGGTCAAGTAAATCCACCTGAAAGAGAAAAATGTAAGGCTTAGCCTTCAGTTATACCATGATCACCCAATGAAAAATCAACACACAAGACTGTCATTTTTGCTTTGGCAGAATCTAGACAGCCTGCTCCTTCTCACTCCATGCAAATAACCTTTCTGCTAATCTGATGAACACATATATACACAATACAAAAATTTACATATTACACATTATTTATTTACATATGCACATATAGGAGGGGACTGGCCTTAAATATTCAAAGTTTAACAAGAACGATAAACACACCAACTTTTCAGTGATTTCCCTTTTAACTCACAATCGGTCACTTTAGTGATCCCCTCACACAGGCTGAATCGCAGTTCTCTCCCTCGCTCTTGGCAATACCACAGCACTGGCTAAGTGTGACTCTTCTGAGCCGTACAACTGAAAACAGCTGGAGAAAGGGAACTACCTGACTGGTCCCAGTTAATACTCATAACCATGAAGTCCAGGTGACTCCTTAATACTGCCTGGAAATCAAACTCCATTTTCTTGGCCCATTCGCTCTCTCCTTTGTGAACCATTCCACACAACCGTGCAAATTTGCTCACACCTGTAAATGCTTCCTCTCACATCTTCAATCTTGGCTGATGGCCCAGCTTCCTACTGCACTGAGAAAATGAAGGACTGTCGTAAGAAAACTTAGGGCTCAACACATTTGCCCACTTAGCAATTCCGTTTCCACACCCACTTCCACCCTGTTCCCTTTCTAAGGTACCCCACACTTCAACCGCATACTTCATCTCCTAACAACTTCTCTCTATTGTATCATTCCTAAAAACATTACCTCTTATGCAAAAACAAACTTAACTCAATTTCCCCACCACCTATGGTCCCATCTCTCTAATTCCCTTGGGAGCAGAACATCTAAGGAGGATTCTGTAGATTGAAAGGCTACAATTCTTTCAGTCACAGAGCCTTCTCCACCTCTAGCTGCAGCCTCAACTCTCAATCTTCTTCTTACATGCTCCACTTGATATCTCTGACCACTCCTTTTTTCTTAATAAAATCTTCCATCTTTGCTACAAGATCATCTTACTCTCATGATCATTGCTGCTCAGACTCCTCTGATCTCTCAATGATGGAGCACCCCAGAAATCAAGGTGTTGGTCAACTCTTCTCCACCTGCACTCCAGCCCCTCATGAGTTCACTTTCTCCTGATACCAAATAGCATCTGTGTGCCTTTTATCCCCAAATTCCTTACTTTTCATTCAAGGCAAAAGGTGTTCAACTTCTTTTTATTCACCACCAGGTGTATTCTAGACAGTGAAACTTCACGTTTGACAGTAAATTCTCATGCAAAGGTGGTAGAATTCTCGGTTTTTCCTACCCCTCCTCCAAACTTCCTCTACTTACAGGATCTCCTTCTTCTATTTACAGCAGCTTTACCCTTCCACCCCTTAGATCAGAACATTTAGAATCATCCTTGTCTCCTTTCTTTTTCTAATGTCACGAAATTCCAAACTCAGCTACCTTCAAAATATAAGCACAAGACAGTCACTTCTAACCGTGATCCTATATCCGAGCTATCGTCCTCTCTCACCTGCAATACTGCAATAGCCCCCGCCTCCTTATCAGTTTCCTAGCTGTCGCCTTTTGCTTCTTACAGTCTTCTCTCCAAATGTCACTGGTGCTCAAAGAACTGGAACAGACGCTGACACTGGCCACTGCTACTTCCTGGGCAAATAAAGCCCTTTGTCTCTGACTCTGGAATCTTATGTCCTCTGCCAGCACCCATGGAACTGGAGCAGGCTAACTTCTCAGGTTAAAACATCAGACCATTTACAATCCTTCCCAGGTTAGTGAAAATAACATAATTAAAGCACAATAAATATAAAATTGCTTTGACTTCTAACCGTGCCCACAGATCTCACCACAATAAGCTCCAGTATGAAATATTTGTGTGGATCTAACAGTGACTAAAAAAACTAAATATAACAAATTTTAAAAAAAATTTTAAGTTAAAACAATTTTAAATTGAATAAATCAAAAATGTATAACCAAGCCGGGCGTGGTGGCGCACGCCTTTAATCCCAGCATTCGGGAGGCTGAGGTAGGTGGAACGTTGTTGTGAGTTCGAGGCCGGCTTGGGCTACAACGTGAGAGCAAGGCCGGCCTGAGCTACATAGTGCGACCCTGCCTCAAAAAAAAAACCAGGGCTGGGGAGTTTGGCTCAGCAGCTTAAGCGCCTGCCCTGGCAAGCGCAAGGTTGTGAGTTCAATCCCCAGTGCCGCAAAAAAAAAAAAAAAAAAAGTGTATAACCACAGCAAAAGTTACAATAAATTTTCAAGTGAGGAACTCGTACTCTGTCGGTTACTGACATTAGACTAAGTTTTCACGGAATCACTGTATCTCCTTACTGAGCTTCCCATATAAAATAAGATTAATCTCTAAAGCATCTCCAGTTCTAAATGAATGATTCAATGATAATGAATAATTTTTAAAAATGCACAGAAAGTTACATGTTTAACCCACAGAGAAAATTTTTTACATGAACATTTCCGAGAATCTTTTATTAAAATGACATATAGTATAATCCTGCTCAATTGACAATAAAACCAAAGTTTGTAACGTCATCACCAAAAAAAAAGGTAATGGATGTGACTTATGAGAATTGATTATGGAAGGAAACACAAAAGGATTATGCCACTTGTAATCCCAGCACTCAGGAGGCTGAGGCAGGAGGACTGCCATGAGTTCAAGGACCACCTGAATTACACAGCAAGACCCTGTCTCAAAAAATAAATAAAACAAAACAAAACAAAAGATTAAAAAAAAAAGAATTGATTACAGAAAAGAGTATCCAGCTCTCCTTAAATTTTTCAGTCAATTTTTAACACATTGCACTTAAAAAGCAGCACACCTATGTATGAACACACCACTTTCTACCCACACAGACACACACATACACACACACACACCACCGGTCTAAGCACTTCGATCAAGGAAACATGGTATATGAAGAACTATTTAGTCTTTACCCTCAATTTCTGACACATATATCCTAAACCCTTAGGATTTCATAAGTTATATAAGTATCTTTGTTTACTAACGAGCTCTTTCTAATCACCCCTGAGTTTATACAAAGGAGAGGACTTACAGTGGGGCTCTGAGCCTCTGGATGGGGCTGTTCCCCCAAAGACCAAGTGATTACAGGGAGGGAACTTCCTGCTCTGACCTTCCTACAACACCAGGAAGGAGACTGAGAGCCGTAGAACTCACAATAGCCTTAGATACCTAGGGATCAACTAACTAAGGAGGCAAAAGACCTCAACAATGAAAATTTCATTAACGCTGAAGAAAAAGTTGAAAAAGACACCAGAAGATAGAAAGACTTTCATGTTCATGGACTGGCAGAATTAATACTGTTTAAATGGCCATATTACCAAAATTGATGTACAGATCCAATGTAATCCCCATCAAAACACTAATGATTCATTACAGAACTCAAAAAATAATCATAAAATTCATATGGACAAAGAAAAGACCAAGAGTTAAAGCAACCCTAAGCAAACACAGCAAGGGTGGAGGCATTCCAATACCTACCTTTGAATCATACTACAAACCCAGAGTAACAAAAACAGCAATATATTTATGCAAAAATAGACACACATGGAGACCAACAGAACAGAACGGAGAACAGAGAAATATAACTACAGCCATCTAATTATTGATAAAAGAGCCAAAAACACAACTTTGGGAAAAAAAGCCTGTTTAGGAAATGGCACTGGGAAAGCTGGACATTCACTTGTAGAAGGTTGAAACCAGATCCCTCTCTCTCACTGTATACAAAAATCCACTCAAAGTGGGTCAAAATGGGTCAAAGACCTGAAACTCTCTCTCTCTCTCTCTCTCTCTCTCTCTCTCTCTCACACACACACACACACACACACACACACACACACACCCTCCACAGGAAAAACAACTGAAGCCACAGGCACCGGCAAAGATTTCCTTGACCAGCTGGGGATATAGCTCAGTGGCACAGTGCTTGCCTGGCAAGTGCAAGGTCGTGAGTTCAATTCCTGGTATCAAAAAAAAAAAAAAAAAAAAGGTTGATTTTGGGCCTGGGATATAGCTCAGCAGCACAGTGCCTGCCTGGCAAGCACAAGGTCCTGAGTTCAATTGTTGGTACCAAAAACAAACAAACAAAAAAAACCCCACAAGATTTCCTTGACTAAACTCCAACAGCACAGAAAATAACAGCAAGAACCAACAAATGGGCCACATCAAACTAAAAAGTTTCTGCACAAGGGAAAAAACTACCAGTTGAATAATACATATTTTTTAACAGAGTGAAGAGACAGCCTACAGAACTGTAGAAAATCTTTACCAGTTACTACTCTGACAGAGGTTTAATATCTAGAATACATAAAGAACAAAAAACACCAAAAAGTCAAATAGCCCACTCGATAAACAGTCAAGTCAACTGAAATCAAAAGAAGTATAAATGGCCAATAAATATACGAAAAAGTGCTCAACATCTTTAACAATTAAAGAAATAAAAACTAAACTAATATTTCATTTCACCCTGGTCAGAATGGCTATCATCAAGAATATAACAAACAATTAATGCTGGTAAGGCGGATTAGGAGGAGTGAGTCCTCCCCACAATCCTTATAAACTGCTGGTGGGAGTGTAAATGGGTATTAACTAAACCACTAGAGAAATCAGTATAAAGATGTCTCACAAAATTAAACTAGAGGAGGCACAATCTGATCCAGCTCTTCGACTCCTTGGGAACAGAACCAAAGTGATTAAATCCAGCATAATGTAAGAATATCTGCACACCTACATGTATTACAGCACAATTTACAACAGACGAGATACGCAACCGGGGCCAGGGATACAGCTCAGCAGCACAGCGACCGTCTGGCAAGCACGAGGCTATGAGTTTGAGCCCCAGTACCAAAAAAAAAAAAAAAAAAAAGAAACCAATCTAGATGCCCATCAACTAAAATATCATATATTTACACAATGAAATATTATTCAACCATAAAGGAAAATAAAACTTTGCAGGAGAACAGATGGATCTGGAGACCACCGTGCTGAGCCAGACTGAGAAAGACAATTACCACACATCTCCCTGACAGGCATCGATGACAAGAGGAGGGGAAGGAAAGGATGGTTAGACCAGAGGAAAGGAATTGGGAAGTAATGGGATTTGGAAATGAACAAAATATATACACTAAGATACACACACACACACGTGAAACTCGGGGTGGGCTAACGGGAGGGTGAAAACGATTAAAGTGTTATGTGCATGTACAAATTTGCCAACATGAAGCTCATAAATGTGTATAACCAATAAAAAAAATTAAGAGAGGAACCTCTTTAGATTCAGAAAGCTTCTGAACACAAAGAAGTACTGTGAAAGCAGGGTACCCTAAGAGAGCGTGAATCTCCACATCACCCCCGGATCCACTTTGCATCTTTTCCACTGCGTCGTTGCTGAGTTGTACCAACTAACATAACACACATACTGAGTTCTACGATCCATTCTAAAATATGATCTGAGAAGGCCACTGCGTTAGAAATAGTAGCCAGGATCGGCCTCTGAAGTGAAGGCAATCTTATGTGACTGAGCCCTCAACCCACAGGATCTGTGCTAATTAACTGGGCAGTGTCAAGCCGAGCATGGTGGCGCACGCCTTTAATCCCAGCACTCGGGAGGCTGAGGTAGGCGGAGCGTTGTGAGTTCGAGGCAGGCTTGGGCTACAGCGCGAGCGCAAGGCCTGCCTGAGCTACGTAGTGCGACCCTGCCTCAAAAAAACCAGGGCCGGGAGTTTGGCTCAGCAGCTTAAGCGCCTGTCTGGCAGGTGTGAGCCTGTGAGTTCGATCCCCGGTGCCGCAAAAAAAAAAAAAAAAAAAAAACTGGGCAGTGTCAGAACTAAGGACACTGGCTTTCAAATTGGAGAAGTGGTTGTTGATGTTGAAAATACATGATAATAAATAAGCCTTATTTCTTCCCTCTGTGTACCTGGGCTGGGCCTCTTATAAAATAGAACTATTATATCTTTCAACAAACTCCAGGAAGGAAGGGAGGAAGGGAAGAGGGGGAATGGGGAAAGGGAAAGGGAAAGGAGGACACAGAAGGGGAAAGAGGGAAGGGGCAGGGAGAAGGAACAGCAAGGGAGGGAGGCAGGCAGAGAGAGGCAGGTGGCCCAGCTGGCTGTGGGTGAGCTCTTCAGAAACCTACTCCCCTCTCCTCCCCGCGATGCTCTCCAAAGCCTGGGGACAGTGAAACCTGGACAAAACCACTGCAACCAGTGATGACTGGAGGTCACTAAATTCTAGACATGGGCTAAAGGTAAAGTACAGCCAAGTGGTAGAACACTTACCTAGCATGCCCTGAATTCAATCCCCAGCAGTGCAAAACTATACTGAAATAGAATAAAACCTAAACCTTCTAGAAGTGAAGACAATGAACGCAAGCCTGAGAAAACCATCACAAACCTGAAAAGAGTCACACTATTTTTTAAAAGCAGAGAGGAGAAAATGCCCGAGAACAGTGAGAAAACAGAAATGCACTGTCAGAATTAAAACTTCGACAATCAAAAAGCCTGATAGGAAAAACTGAAAAAAAAAAAAAAAATCCACTGAGGAGTTCCTATAGTCAATGAAGAGCTTCAGATAGGAAAAAGAAAAAGAAAGGGAAGAAATTACAAAGAAAATTTTTAAAGCTTCTCTAGAATAGAGAAACAAGTTTACAGATTGAAAGGATCAATAAATGCTCAAAACATCCTAAGAAAAGTACAATAACTATACATGTCATGTCAAAATTTTACCATTTAGGAAATAATACAAAGGTTCCAAAAAAAACTAGAAAGAGAAAATAGAGACACAATGACCTGGGAAGTAGGTAGCACCTGGTTCCACAGTGACACTGAAAGCTGGATAAAATTCCAAGACGAATGTATCATGGATCATGACAGTCAGCGACAGCTTAGTGACCCTCCTCGGGCTGGTCCACGTTTCCGGCATCCTCATAGGCCTTGCTGACTAGTTCTAGCCCAGAAAGTGTCAGCTGTAACACGCCAGGACTCTCTCTCAACTGCAAAGGAGCCACAGGACGGGGAACTGCACGTGAAAGCAGTCCTATCCACACAAAGAAGCCATGAGGAGCCCGGCCCACTGCAGACTTCACAAAAGAAATAGTCCTTTTAATTTACACACCGAAATATCAAGGTTAATCTGTCACTGCTGCACAACCACTGACTAAAATATTAACCTAAATTTGGAGACACAACCAGATTAGAAACCAAACACTTGGTACAAGACATTTTCTGACACACAAATCATAAAAACAAAACAGAACAGAACAACAACAACAAAAAAGTACCCCATCTCCTTTCTCAGAAAGTCAGTAGGAAAAAAAAAGTATACACACACACACACGTAAACCAAGAAACTAAAAACGAGGAATGCCACTTAGGAAAGAGGAAAAAAGAATTACCAGGATGATGGCACAGGCTCCTTCTGTTTTACAGTCTCTTCTGCTTCTCCCCAGTCAGGCACAGGCCCCCTCCAAGAGCCAGCTCCACTGCCAAGCTCTCCACGAAGACACAATCCAAATGCCCAGCTCCCAGGATTCACACAGCTGGCATCAATGGCAGGAAGGACCGCATACACTGGATCCCACTAAAAAACCTGCTAGTAGTGTGATGTGTGACTTTGGGCAGATTATTTGGGCAGAGACTACTCTAGCCCCAATTCACCTTACTTTAAACACATTAACCTTGCTGCTTCAAACACCCAGCACGTTAACGATGTGGGTGAGTAAAGTCGACCACAAAAATCACTACAAATACAACTGTAAGCAGCACCAAACCACCGGCTCTCACAGTGAATGACTTGCTTGACTTTCTAAAGGTTAACAGTTATTAAAAATTTTTCGATAAATCTTATTTAATAGGAGCCACATATTCTTCTGCCTTTTTGTAAGGCATATTTTAAGGACCTGTGTATGTTAAATATAATCTCATACTGTCATAAACTGCTCCACATAGAAAGATACTTCTTCAAATAACCAAATTTACCTTCTAGAAAATTTCCGGATGTCATAGTGATACCATTAGGGTTTACTGATGTTCACAACACTGTTTGCTACCAGGCCTTCAGAGATATCCTATCCTTCTTTTCCTTTCTTCTATCCAACTCAAGAGTCTGCTGCTGAAAAAACGGGAAAATGGTCACTTCACAGTCTCCAAGGGTGGTGCTATTTCAACAACTCTAAGAAAATATTTTAGGGTGACGACTGTGAAAAATGATAAAACAGTATCAAGTCACAAGTCACATGAGCAGGGCTCTGAAGAATGACAAAGCCATGGCGCTCAAGCAGACTGCAGTGACCTCCCTGGTCACTCACAAAGCCCACATGCAGTCTTGCCCGTCCCAGCGGCCCGCACCACTGCTCACGCTCTGCAGACGTCCATTCTCTTTCTCTGTTAGTTCCAACTTTCTTGTCACTTTGGTCTCAACCCCTTCCACACAATGGGCTTCCTTAACAAGAAAACCCAATGCTTACATGGGGCGGGGGGGAAGATGCTAATTAATCACATGTTAAACTAATTATCACTATTAGCACTTGTTATGTTCAATGCAACAAACTAATATTTACATGCAATATCTCACTTAATTTTCACACCAACTGATATTATTTTACATATGAACCAAATAAAACGTCTTATTTTTAAAATCTACCCTATAAAACTGAGCTGAAATTAATATCTAAATCAATCTAAATCCCCATCTCATCTGTTGTAATCAAAACCTTCTAGTTCTCTGTTCTGTTAAATTCCAAACCAGTTTTCCTTTCTTGCTTGATTCCTCAGTCAGAAAACTGAGAATACCAACAGATGCCAGGTAACTGAGGTTTTATTCAACTACACTGCATAACAAATCGTGCTTTGGAACAGTTACTTTTCACACACTATACGTAACTACACTTCCAGAAGTGACTAAGATCTGTGCATCTACATTTCAGGCCAGTTGGGTTCATGAGTCAACTCAACACACACCATTACTCCAGAGAGACAGTTCCCATGGTCTGAGGCTGTCTGGGCCAAGTCGTTCTGATAAAGGCCTTAGATTTTACTAATGCTATGATTTACTCAGTGGAGGAGATCAGCTCAGATAGGGATGAATAAACAACCCAAAACACCAACAGCTTTCTAGGAAATAAACAGTAGCTCTTCACCTTTAATGAGATGTCCTCTTTTCAGTGGCCAAGCTCCACGGTACGTGTTGTGGTCACACAGGGGAAAGTGACCACAGCAGGCATCCTGCCCTCAGAAACTGGTATGAAAGAAGACGGACCACACACAAGTAACCATAATAATTACACACAATAATAAACGGTATGAAGAAAAATACACATGGATTACTTGGGATTATTAAAGGATCCAAAGGTAGTTAAGGAAGGCTTCTCTCAGGCGGTGACACTGGCATTAAGATCTAAGAATGAACCAATCACACAGGAGCCAACGAAGGACACGGAAGGCAAACGGAACCGCCGTACTGAAGTTGGGGAAGCAGATGGGCTGTTCAAGAAAAGGTGCAAAACCAGACACTGATCTGGTTAAAAAACTGGAATTTTACTTAAGAAAGAGAACGCACTGTAACTCTGTAAGATGGATTATCGTCCCCTCCTTTACCCTGTATGAGGAGTAGGATTCAGAGGGAATCTAAAACTTACCTAAGGTCACACGGCTGGTAAAAGGATACTCTCATACCTCCCAAATGTCTTCTGTGTACAACACGGGGACTGAGATCTTAAATAACTACCAAAACATTAACAAGACCGACAGCAACTTAAAACCAATCACGTTAATGAAAAATCTGATGTCTGTGTGGATAATTAATGATGACCCTGAAGTCAGTTTAAGGAAACCATGCCAAGTCCTAGAGCCTTCACTATGTAGTAACTGAACCAACACACCAAACCACATGGTAAATTACACAGAAAAACATTAAGACAATTTCACTACCAATACAACACAAAATACATAGCACTGATGCTTCTCTCTTAATACCTGGATGATTACATTAATCTAGTCATATTAGAAAATAAATTTTCCCTTTTTATGACGTATTAGTATTTGACATTTCTTCCTTGTCAAGAAGTACTTTTACAAAAATACCCAGGCACCACAGACAGAAGTGCCATTTCTAGAACTGAAAGAGGTCAGGGAAGAGGAGAAATGAAACATACAACCTTCACTTTCTATAAAGGATGCAAGCAGCAGAAAAAATGTCATCTTCTTAGCTCTAGGATAGGTTATTTACTTACTCTACTTTACAAGAGCATTAAAACAGGATGAATACCCATCCATCAGTTAAAGTAGATTATAAATAACATGCAGTATTTGGCTTCATACTTCCAACATATGTATGCATAAGTGCATATCATCCTGTTTCTCGTGAGAGTGTATTTTTGAGGGAATTAACAGTAATTCCAACTAATTCAGAAAGAGACATATAACATACCCCCTTTTCCAGGCTGTAGCATGACTTTTAATTAAAATCATACAATTACTTCCATGAGCAACACAAAAGGTACTATCAGTAACACAATGTTTCCTGAAAAATGACCACATTGGAGAGAACTACCAGGGTTTTTCCTTAAGAAGTTACATAAGGCAATCTTAAAACTTACATTCTGTTCTCTAGAAACGAGAGCTATTAAAAAGAACACCCTTTCACTTCTACACGAAGACTAGAGGAAAATATGGGAAGGCAACATGACTAGGAAGCCAGTCAGCACAGCAAACCACTTCCACACAACACCCAGCTCCCTTCCTGGCCACTCCCTCCAGGTGGTCTAACAAGGGAGGGCAGTCTAGCCACACCCGAGGGTGGGGTGCGGGCAGTGTTCAAGGCCTGCCAGTCTTCCACTGTAAGAAAGGAAAAGGCAAGGCCAGGTACCTGCTTCCAATGTAGAACCTATTTTTAAAAAAACAATAAAGGCAAAAGAAAAAAAAACACACACACACACACACATTTCAAAAGCAATGCTGAATGGAATACAAAAAAAGGTAAAGGTTCAGGTGAACAAGCTGGCTGATACCCTGGCCACGAAATGGAAAGCCCCTGAACACTTCTTTTCTAAGAATGCTATCAAATCCACTGTCCCAGAACCAGTATCTTCCAAGACAAGAATTTAGGGGTCGGGGGTGGCAGCCACCTATTTTGTTTGCAGCGGGGACAGATCCTGAACCTTTCCACACCCATGCCATGTAGGACTGAGGAAAAATTAGAGTAAACCAGGAAACTATTTTCTCTTTTTAATTGGTAAACAATGCCATTCACATTTTTAAATAACACTGACTCTTCACACCACTAAATATCCCATTTAAAGTTCATTCATTCAAGTACACTACGTGGATTATATGTTGTGGGTGTTTGGTGAGTTAAAAAAAAAAAGTCAGGGTAAACTGCTGCCTATCAGGGAGAATATGTCACATATTTCACCTTTAAGTAGACAAAAGTTCACTTTTGTTTAGTCACAAATGTATCTTTATTCCAAGGGACACAGTAACTTAAAAGCGTATTTAGGAAGCGTTTCAAGCCCTAATTCACGTTATTACTGTAAATAGTATGCACTCGGTCCTCATGCACGGAACAGCTTCAAGAAACATTTGCAGAGCTTAAGTCAGCATTACGTATTTCACCACCAGAAACCTGAGTTTCACCAAACCTGGATTCCCACTGGTCCCTAATTCTCGAAAGTGGGGATGGGAACCCCAAATTTGAGATTCCGACTAAACGTGAAGTGGGGACACACGCGGCTACAGACGGAACAAGTTTCGGGCCAGGACCTGCCGGTGAAAAGCGTCCACGCTTCTGCTGCAGCAGGCGCCGCAACGGTGAACCCGGAGCTGCCAACTCCGGCCGCGACCTGCACACCTCGGTCCGGGCGGCTCAGCCTGCAGGGCGCTCCGGCTCCCAATCCCCGCGTCCGCCCCGGCGGGCTCCCGTGCGGCGCCTCAGCTCTCCGCAGCCCAGTCCGGGCGGCTCCGGGAAGCGGCGTCCCCGAGGCGACCTCCGGGCTCCAGCGCGGCCCGGGGCTTCTTCGGGCCGGGACCGAGCCGGGCCGGCCGAGGGGACGGCGGGCAGCGCGGGGGGTGCGAGCGCGCAGGCCCCGCCGCCGCCCAGGCCTCGCCGAGCCCCGGCCTCTCCCGGGGGGCTGCGGGCAACAAAGGCGGCGGCCCGGTTCGGGCCGGCGCGGCGGCCGCGGAGGCCGAGGGTCGGACAGCCGAGCCCGCGGCCGCGCAGGCCTCAGCCCGCCGCGGCCCGGTCCGGTTCGGTCGGGCCCGGCCCGCGGGCCCCGAGGCGGCGGAGGGCGTCGCGCCGACCCGGACCCGGGCTGCAGCCCGCGCCGGCCCCGCCCCCGCCGCCCGAGGCCGAGTCCCGCAGCCGCGGCCCCGACGCCGCGCAGGGGCGCAAAGGGTCGCCGGCCGCCCGCCTCCCCGCCCGCCCGGCCTCCCCGCGGCTCCGCGACGCTCACCCGCGGCGGCCGGCTCCGCTCTCTCGCCCAGCGCCGGCGCGACTGCGGCGCTCGTCCCTCCTCCAGGCGACTCCTCCTCCTCCCCCGGGAGGGCGCGCGGCCGCGGCGCCTCGGCCTGAGCGCGGAGGGCGCGGAGACCGGGGCCGCCCCGCCCGCTGTGGGCCCGGCAGGCGGGGCGGGGGCGGGGTCCGTGGGCCGGGGCGGGGCCGAGGGCGGGGCGGGGCCGAGGGCGGGGCGGGGCCGGTCCGGGCCTGGGGTCACCGCCCTCCTCGAGCCGCGCCGCCCCGCCCCGCCCGGCGCCCGCCCTCCTCCTCCTCCCGAGGCTCGCAGGGACCGGGTGCCGGTGCCCTCGGGGAGCAGAGATCGCGGCCCCGGGTCCCGACAGCCGCAGCGGGAAAACCTTGCCTATGCTGGCTCTGTCTAGAGCGTGAAAATCGCTTTAGAAAAATCCTAACTTTTTCCTGCTTCGAGCTATCTACTTTTCCCTATTGTCATTTTTAGTGTTTTCTACAAGTAATAGTTCACTATTGTGTGCCGCTGAATTCCAAGATTGTGTAACGTGAAGTTGCACGTTGGTAATGGTTCATTTCTTTAGATATAGGTCGAATGAACTAATGCATAGCAGGGCCAGAGATTTTGATTCTTGCCCGTGAGACTCAACAGGAATACTTTTTAAATTTTTCTTTTGATGCTGACTGATTAAAGATAATTACATATTAACACTGCATTAAATGGGAAGTGATAAGTATCATTAAAATCTAATTTTGAGAATTACTGTGTAACTTTAAAAGTTGTGTTTCTTGACTAGTATAGACTTTTTAAAAAAGAAACTGGAAGTGCAAAGAAATAACCCTACGTGAAAAAGCCTTGAAAGTTGTTCAGGTGTGACTTTGTACCTGAGTTATATCTCAGAGGAGACATTAGTTAAATAGTTCGAGTAACTTACCTTAATTCCTGTAAGTCTCCAGTGTACGATGTGCATTTTAACACAAAATCTGGACTAATAACATAAATTGGATCTTCGGGTAATCCAATCAGCTTTTGTAACTGGATGGTATGTGCAAAGTTTATGTCATTTGTGTATTATTTAATGTACTGATCTTTGTCTTCAATTTTTTTTACTCAGTTCATTAGTAAAACACAACCATTATTGTTACCCTGAATTACATGCAGCTCAACTTTAAACTATCTGCTTACAGGGAATAGCAGAATGTACTGTGAAATATAATTACCAGAGAAGTCAGTGATAATAACAAGTAGTGATTACAAAAGCACACTTTTAAATCCCACCAGGCCGCAATGCCTGCGTCTCCTTATTTGATCTTTTGGGAAGACCGGAAAGGGAACCTGCACCTGGACAGAAGCAGGCTCTCAGCAGTGGGGGCTGTGAATGCATGACCCAGACCCCCAGCTCCTGAGTCTGCCAGAGCTGGACCACATCAGGGCCTCTCCAGTTCCTGTAACTCTGGGATTTGAAACAAGTTTCTCAGTTATACTCTCCATTTCTACTTTTGCAAAAGGGGAGTGTTCAGGTTTTAATATTAACTATGTCAAATCGTTGTGACACAAAATACACAAAATCACCTGGGGCCTGGTCCACAATGATTATTATTGCTATGTGGTGTATATTTTATAAGCCAGGCGTCACATATTTTTGGTAAATATTACGTCCTTTAATTTTAACATTAATTTGATAAGGTTATTATCATTACCACATAATAGGTGAAATGGAGGTGGGTTTTCTTTGTTTGTTTGTTTTTTTTTTTTTTTTTTTTGCACCAGGGATTGAACTCACAACTTAACACCTGCCAGACAGGTGCTAAAGCCATTGAGCCAAACTCCCAGCCCTAGTTTTTTGAGGCAGGGTCGCACTATGTAGCTCAGGCCGGCCTTACCATCGTGTTGTAGCCCAAGCCAGCCTCACACTCACAACGCTCCTCCTACCTCAGCCTCCCAAGTGCGAAATGGAGGTTTTTAGTATATAAGTAGTAATTTATTTTCTCAAAGTCACTCAGTCGCTAGTGAGCAGTAGAGTCGGAATTCACACTTCGGACTCTGGAACTCCAGAATATGAGTTGTTAACCACTAAATTAAAATAGTAGTGAGGATAATATTAATAATATGGCACAACTTTAGTGTAGAGATAACAGTGCCTAAATATACGAAAAACTCTCCATGCTTGGCTGAACTTCAAACACTGCTTGGCTACAGACGTGTCCTCAGCTGTCCACCATCCAAACCTTTTTATCAGCAACTTAGTCCTTTGGGGGAAACTTTTGCCCTATCTACATTTGGTACAGCTGTGACATATACTTGTGATTCTTCCTTATTAGAATTAGACTGTTGCTCAGAGATCTCATTCATGAGTAAGTGATGACATTATGGTCAGGTATGGGAAAAGAAAGAGGATCAGATTCACTCTGATTGGGTGCATGCACCAGACTGACTCTGGTGCCAGTCCCCGTAACCTCCTTTTAAAAGCCTATTCGAGACAGTCAAATTCTGCTCTTTTCAGGCACAAGCACGATCTGATAGACATGCTTGCTAAAAAATGGTGATGTCAAGGAGTCATAATGAAAATCTTTCCGCTTAACAAGGACAAAGGAATATAGTTTTGCAACTTCTTACTAACAGAATGGCTTATAGAGGCAGAAGGACCCTTACTGATGGCCTCGGCATCCTTGCTTATAAACAATACAGCATTTGCCTCATTTTCAGAGGGAGAAGCAGACAGATTTCAAATGATCTGCCCAAAGTGATGAAGTCAAAAGTCAAGTCATGACTTGTAGTTGATGTCTCTCAATTTCTAGTCCCGTTCAATTTCTAATATTAAACTTCTTTCTTCCTTCCAAGACAAGGAAAGACAGAAGCCTATACTTCAGAAAACACAGGGAACGCAGCATGGACTATTGCGGGTAGCTTTCTAACTTACTCACGGTATTTCAGATATGTTAAAAACAGCCTTGGGGACCTGGAGACAGCTGCAAAGTAAGCAAAAATCAATACCTTCCATTGCTGTCACCCCTTCCCTTTACTTTTCTATTTCAACTACTTTTCTGTTCTTCTGGTTCAAATACTGTCTGCCATACATTCAAACTGTATTTGTACTAGTTTGAATAGTGTACGCTCAAGATTCAAGTTCTTCCCAGAACTTCAAATTGTGATTCCACTGCACATGCGTCCTTTGCACATTCAGTTAGTTTAGATGAGATCAGACTGGAGTAGGGTAGACCCTTAAGCCAACAGGATTGCTGTTTGATAGGAGGAGAAGAGACACAGTTACAGACACACTGGAGGGGAGATAGATCATGAGAAGATAGAGTGAGCACCACCGAGGCAGTGGTTAGAGTGATGCCCGTCTGAAAACTAAGGAGCAGAAGGGTCACTGCCAACACCAAAAGCTAGGCAGAGGAAAGGGAGAGTCTTCTCGTGGGCCTTTATTGAGTGTGTGTCCCTGCTGATACCCTGATTTTGTACTTCTTGAATTCGTAACTGTGCAACAATAATTTCTATTGTTTTAAGCCACCCATGGCGCTCTGTTGTGGCAGCACTAGGAAACTAACGCTGTACCCCTAGGCCTCCCATATCACACGACTGCTCTCTGAGCGGGGGAGACTCACAGCCAACTCCTCTGGGTAGAGTTTCTCTTTGAAGAGCTTTGCTTACTAAGATTACAGTCTGCCCAGGAGAGTACCATGTGTTCAATATTGTGCTGACACAATTGTTCATGGTGCCACCTTTCATCTCAAAACTGCCCCCGCTCAGATAACAAAGTCTATGTTCATATTATTTCCCCCCTGAAGTGTTAAATAGCAACTCAGAAACTTGGCATTTAAGCCTCTGCAATAGACTGATGCCCCTCCTCCTTGGGCGCCACTGCTCACAACTCCTTACCATGGCGCTTTGCCAGGCCAACGCTGTGTAACTCCACTTCCAGCCATGCGCCTTAACTCATGCTTTTCTGCCTCACTAGAATTTCCTTCCTTCTCACTCCCCACCTCTGGTTATTTCTGTATGTTGCAAATTCAACCTTAATTCAAGTTTCAGATTTATCCCATCAGAGATGATGTAATGTTATCTAGGAACTTCACCTTGAGCATAATTTATTTTAGAGTACACCTCACTTTGCCCTAAATTATAGTGTTTCTTATCTCTCCTCCTTGGAATGCAGGTGTTTTTTCTTACTCACTGTCATATTGTTTGTTCAGTACCAGTGACTTAAACCATACTCTCTCACTCAATATATACTCAAGAAATGGTCTATCAATAAATATTAACATTCTATTCCTCTTTGCATGTGCTCAAGAATATCCCAGTGAGAAACGGATTCTCATTCCCCTTGGTGGATCCACTTCAAGATACAGGGATGGGTGGTTGGTCCTTTGATAAACCACAACAAACACCAGCTTTCCAGAGCCCAACTATTGAGCAGTGTCGTTGTACTATTTTGTTCAGCAGTTAGATTCTGCCAGATGGAAACCTTCCCTCCAGAGTCAAAGGACTGACTGCTACCTTTCAGAAGAATGAGCATAGTGATTTTTAAGCTCTGACAGAAAGTATGTAGGGTTGCTCCTGTGGGTAAATGTGTGGCTGCTCAGGAAGATATCAATTCAGCAAAGTATTGTTCCTATACAAGTCTGCTGTACATTTGGCTCAGTTGACCATTATACTCTATTTCAGATGAAAGATTCCAATTTGTAGATAATTAAAAAGGAGATTAGACTTTAATCCCAGCACTCAGGAGGCTGAGGTAGGAAGGAACGTTGTGAGTTTGGGGCCGGCTTGGGCTACAAAGTGAGCACAAGGCCGGCCTGAGCTACATAGTGTGATCCTGCCTCAAAAAACCGGGGCTGGGAGTTTGGCTCAGTAGCTTAAGCGCCTGCCTGGCAAGCACGAGGTTGTGAGTTCAATCCCTGATGCTGCAAAAAAAAAAAAAAAAAAAAAAAAAGGAGATTAGAGACTCCAATTTGTAGAAAATTAAAAGAAACATTTCATTCTTACCTGTTCTGTCCACTTCCAGGATTCAAGGACCTTTCTGATTTCTTTAGTCTTTCACAATGTGATGTAATCCCATTGGTTTAATGCAAAAATCTAGCAAATACCCATCAGTATAGAGAGTTGACGAAGTGTATTTGCCACTTCTGGAATCTTGGGAAGTATATCGTACACTGGAGCATAACATCTTCTGCAGTTCTTCCCCATTACTAATCTAGTAATAGAGGAAACCATGATAATTTCTTCTCTACAAAAGCAGAGAACCAGAGCTCCTAGGAGTTCCCTAGCTCAGGGTAGTCTTGAACTACCATCCCTACTGTCCATGCTGGTGAGATTGCCAGCGAGGCAAAAGCCCAGTTCTTCAAGGTGCTCTAGTGTACTAGTAGAAAACTCTTCAGGAAGAATAGTAAGTGGCCCAATCAGAGATATGAAGAGACTTAGGCCTGAGTCTGCAGGAGGAAACAGTTGGAATGGCCTACGTGGCAGTACCAAACCTTTTCAGACTAGCACCGAAACCCCACTTATTTATTGAAAAGTGCCAATGCTACAATTACACCTAAATACTGAGGTTTAAGTTTAGAAAAACCAAGTCATTAATATCTTTTGTCTTAAAAGAAAAACAAGTAACACACATGCCGTAGGCGTGCCATCACTGATTTAGTACATAGGAGAGGCTCAGCTAAGTGAATAGCAGACTAAGGACCACTTTCCATGCTAAGGAGATGAAAGTAGAAGTCAGAGAGAAGTCAAAATTGAGAAGCAAAATTTATTTTTGAAGACTTAAGTGTAAATATTGTGTTAGATACTGAAAAGGATTGGATTGTCTCCCTACAAGGTGAAAACACTTGTCAATGTGACCTTATTTGGAAATCAGGTCTGTAGAGATGCAGTCAAGTTAAAATGAGGTCATGACTGATTAACATAGGACCTGATCTACTCACTGGTTCCTTATAAGAGGAAAACTGGGACCAAGTGAAACGAGGAGAATGATGGAAGCAGAGGTTGTAGGGATGGGGCTACAAGCCAAGGAACTTCAAGAATTATAGGCAACCATCAGAAACAGAGACTAGAAGAAGCAAGGAAGGAGGCTTTCTTTACGTGTTCAGTGGTAGTCTTGGCCTGCCATCACCTCGATTTCAGTCTTCTTACCTCTAAAAATATGAGAGAACAACTTTATGCTGTTTTAATCCATTCAGTTTGCAGAAACAAGTATTTTAATGAGAGAATACTCATTGGTTTTAGAACTTGTCAAACCTAGAACTCATTGCAGTTTGATGGGAAAGGTATCTTAGCCCTGGTGCTTCCTTGGGAGTTATCACACTTGCATGAGTCACTATATCATCCCACAAAAGAATATACCACGTCACTCATCCTTACTTCCTAGGCCCTTGATGCCCCTTTCTCCCAATGACACAGAGGTCAGAGGTTGATGTGTCAGTGTCACAGTAACTGGAAAATGGTGCAGAACCCCACATAGTCACCATTATTATCTTACATTTTTGTGTATTTAAGTGATAGCAATGGGTCACAAAAAAGGTTCAGAGTGATACTAGTAAGCCTAAAATGCTTATATTAGCCCGAGAGAAGGCTAATATTTGCCTAGTAAAATGTGAAAGTTCTGAGAAACTTTATTTATTTATTTTATTTTATTTTATTTTTTTTTTTTTTTTGCGGCACTGGGGATTGAACTCACAACCTCGCGCTTGCCAGGGCAGGCGCTTAAGCCGGTGAGCTAAACTCCCCAGCCCTGGTTTTTTTTGAGGTAGGGTCGCACTATGTAGCTCAGGCTGGCCTTGCGCTCGCGTTGTAGCCCAAGCGGGCCTCGAACTCACAACGCTCCACCTACCTCAGCCTCCCGAGTGCTGGGATTAAAGGCGTGCGCCACCACGCCCGGCTAGTTCTGAGAAACTTTAACAAATTATTTCTTTCTTTTTCTTTTTTTTGTTTTTGTTTTTGTTTTTATTTTTGGTTTTGGGAATGAAACTCAGGACCTTCTGCTTGCCAGGCAGATGCTTGTGTCACTGAGCTATACCCCTGGCCCTTAACAAATTATTTCTAATTACTTTATTCCTTATGCGAAAAATTTGCTCAATACTTGCCAGTTTGGGCACTCTTTTCTGGAAAAAATCAATGATGAATAGTAAAATGCAACTGTAATATACATTTTTAAAATGTTAAAGAAAGAAAGAAAGAAAGAAAGAAAGAAAAAACCAAATATGTTATCCATCCATGTAATCACTACATTGGATGTAGGTTCAATTACAGGGGCAGGTACAAAGTGTCAAAGCTGTGCATATAGTTAAGATTTTTCTCCAGATTATTTGTTCTAAAAGCTATAATATTTTGAACCAAAAAAATAGAGAATGGGTTTTATCAGAAGATTGGAAGTAATGAAAAGAGTCAGGAAGCTAGGTAAAAGATAATGGTGATTTGAGTTAGAATAGTAGTGGTGTTGTAAAGTGAATGGATTTGGTTAGAGTTGAAGTCTAGTAGATGATTACAGCAAATTTAAGGATAGAAAAAATTGCCTGGTGATACTAAGACATATGAAATTTTCTGAAACCTCTTTATATATTCCCTCTTTTTTAATCCGAAGGATTGGTTTGACCCACTTGACCAGTAAAACCCACAGAGTAATAATTTTTGACTTCTGCAGTTAAATCATAAAAGAAGTTTAATTTATGATTTATTTGATTGAACACTCTTTGTGGAGCTCTGAATCTATGTGTGAGCAGTCAACATTGCCCGAGGCTGCCATACTGTGAGGAAGCTCAAACTGTGTATCAAAACACAAATACATACACACACACACACACACACACACACACACACACGCACATTATTTTTCAGGTCTAAATGGTCACTATAGAACATGTTTGGAGGTGGAGTTCCTTGCTGTGTTAAAAGTCCAGCCTTCTCTTTTCTTTTGAACTATCGTTTCTGTCTTCAGTTATTCCTGCTTTTGACCTGCCTGTTTGTGATCCCAGAGAAGAGACAGTGCCTTGGCATAGCAGGATTTTAATGCACCTGACTTGAATAATAAATGTAGCCAGGGAAAAGTAGTTCTCCCAGCCAAGTACTAACCAGGCTTGATCTTGCTTAACTTCTGAGATCAGATGAGATTGGAAGCATTCAAGGTGGTTTGACCATAGACAAATATAGGTCTCTGACTGATGGAGAGTCTGTGTTCATTCATT
>RJWM01025446.1:0-29341 GCA_004363535.1 Dasyprocta punctata | reverse complement strand
AAGATAACGATGCGCAAATTGCAACCATTGTCAAGCTTCTATCTTCCGGTTTTGTAAACCTGCAATATTGTGTATTTACTCTAGTTGTTTGCTTGTCTCTTTTGCTTGTTGTTTTTACTATATATGTCGTTTTGTTGTTGTTGTTGTTGTAGTTTTTGTTTGTTTTGTTTTTCTTCGCTCAAATAAAATTTAAAAAAAATGATTACAATGCTATAATACAAAATAATAAATAAAACAAGGAAAAGTAAACCAATTAACCTGCACTTACCTTTGCAAATCTTCATGGCTGGTATGAGGGAGATGAGAGAGGAGAGTTACAGTGTAGGACAATTTTCTTTTTTTTTTCCTTTTTTTTTTTTTTTTTTTTTTTTTTTTTGCGGCACCAGGGATTGAACTCACAATCCTCGCACCTGCCAGGGCAGGCGCTTAAGGCACTGAACCAAACTCCCGGCCCTAGTTTTTTTGAGGCAGGGTCGCACTATGTAGCTCAGGCCGGCCTTGTGCTCGCGTTTTAGCCCAAACCGGCCTCGAACTCACAACGCTCCGCCTACCTCAGCCTCCTGAGTGCTGGGATTACAGGCGTGCACCACCACGCCCGGCTGTAGGACAATTTTCACTATCACTAATGGAATCACTGCTATTGTCTCAATGGAATTCTTTTTATTTTCATGCACCTTTAACAAGGAACCTATCCAATGACAGCTGCTTTTGCCTCCTTTTGAGGATTTGGTGGAAATGTGACACTGCATTGTCATTGCTCACACTGCTGCAGCCTTACTCGGCTGGTGCCTTGTACAAAATTTTGCACTGTTTTTCACATTTTCTACATCTTCCTAGTCTAATTTGAAGTGAAGAATCCCTCCACCTTTTTTTCTCCTCCTCTGCCAGTGAGATCTCCTCCTTAAGGTCTTGCCGTTAGGAGATGATCACAGTCCTACAGAGAGATAGAGGGAGAGGGAAGGGGAAAAGGAGGAGAGGGGGAGGGTAAAACCATTCGCTCAGCTGTGATCATGTGGTGTTTAGTGTCACATACTGCACTAATGCTCGTATTGCAAGGCATAGCTTATTTATCAAGTTAAAATTGATTGGAAATGTTTGCTCATCTTATGGAACACCTGCAGAACAAGTTACTCACAATCCAGGGTTTTACTGTGTATTACAAACTACCTTATTTAAATTTATATTTCTGAAATCTTTTCAATATTTCAAAAATGATAAGGACTAGACCTTTTTAATTAAAAATTTCAATGTAAAATGTAGTAGAATTATTTTTAGAAAAAAAGTTCCCAGTAACTATTTTAGTTTTAAAAAAACTATTAGTTCCCAGTAACTATTTTAGTTTAAAAAAAAAAATGAAAATTTTCCAGTAACCATTTGTCTTGATCTGAAAAATATTTGTGGTACCCACAGTCACATATTTTGACAGCCATGTGAATCTAGTACAAACAAGCCATACTCTTGAGTATTAAAAGAAAATACCAGGAAAAATAGATAAAATCATTATCTTAGAGGAAATTATTATTTACCTCATGATGTAATTCAAATGTATTAAATGAAAATACTTTAAGAACAACTGTAATACTTTATAAGTATATTAAAATATGATTATAATTATAAATTACTGGAGAATTTGCTTAGCAATGTTATCAAGTGTGTTTAATATTTCAAGTTTGGTATTTTCACTGTGAAGGAATGGGCCCAGACAGAAATTTGAGATTCTGAGGAATGATCACTTGGATAGCTACATTAGATTAACTGACATTTTAGGTTGATAAAAATAATACATGTTACGTGCGCATCCTAAGTGTATAGTAATGTTTGCCTGTGACTCATTCTGCTTAATCATATAAAGTTATTTATTCAAAACACTGAAAACATTGCCTGGCACAAAGAAAAATTAGTGTAACAGTGAAATCCCTTAGCTCCTAATTAAATTTTACAAAGAGGTGGGTTACATACTACTGTACCCAAAGTTATGCTATGCTGTCTAATTAAGAAAATATGTTTTTATTTATGTAATTTAAGATACAAATATAGTACATAGTTTTGAAAACAAATCTGGAGGGTAACATCCACTCCAACAAATCAATTTAACTTTCAAGGATAGCAGGAAGGAATAGCACCACTTTTTTTTAAAATTACAATTCTGTCCCTCTTGTTTTATATACATGGTCGATAGGTAGCCCTTTAGAGAATGGCAATAATGTGACCCAGAGTGATCAGATAAAATGTGAACTGAAGTCTTAATGAATGGAAAGGTTGGTAGAAAGTGGAGAAGAAAGTTCTTCCTGGTGTTACTGGCCACTTAGTTCTGTCATGGGCAAGGACCTGGGCTGGATCCCCAGCAGCACCATCACCACCAGAAGCGCCTCAGGTGTTCATCATGACCTGACACAGCCTCCCTTGCCAGCCCCGGCTCCCGCCACACCCGCCTTGTTCCCCTCATCTGTTACAACGCTCCAGCTTCTTGCCTGACCACGCACTTGCTGTTTGTCCTGCTGTGAGTGCTCCTCCGCGGTGCGGCGCCCTGGCGGCCCTTTCTCATTGTTCCCGTTGCAGGTTCACGCGCCACTTTTTCCAGGGCACCCTCCCCTCCAGTGACCTCTTTGTATCTAACCTCTCCGGACTCTTATTTACTTTCTGAAGTTATCCTGTATATCTGCACTTTCTTGTTTATTGTTCATCCGTCTCCCTCCAGCTTATCAGCAGCGCAGCGCCAGGTGCCTCGTTTGTTTGCTGCCTTATTTGTTCACCGCTGTTACTCACACAGGTGCCTGGCACTTGACAGGTGTGCAATACATTTTGTTGAATGAACTGAATGAGTGCTGGTGACAGGAGAAACAAAAATAGTTACATACATGCATATGAATGTGAATGGATCTATGAGCGTTTATCTATGCTCTGATTTATTTCACCAAAGGGTTTGAGGCAGCCAGCGAGAAACTCCTGAACTTGAACCTAGGAATATTTTCACTTTCCGTGTTATTGACCCTTGGGCACTTTTGAATGCAATCGTGATGTACTTATTCAATTGCAGTAATGGGTATAGATTTTACTTTTTTATTTTAATAAGTAAAACAGAAAAAAGGGTAGAAATAATACAGAATTTAAAAAAAAACAGTAAGAAACCAATACTAGTTAACATATTGTTATCTTAGAAGTAGTTGTTCAAGTTACAAGATCTAGGTATAAAAAATGATCAGTCAAACAATGACAACACAAACTATTCTTTTTGATGAACTAACAGAGAAATAGAAATGGAAGAAAGGAAAAGATTATATTATATAGGTATATACATATAACTGTATGTATGTATAAGTATGCAAGATGGATAACTAGACTACTAGATTTTACTTTTTGATCCTCACAGAAGGTACAAAATAGCTACTTTTTTTCTTCCTGTTCAACTATTATTAACATATTGCTACAACTGCTAGATATTTATCGAGTCAGGCACTGTTTCAATTGTTTTTATACTGGTAGAATTTAATACCCTAAAAGCAACTTTTAAAGAAAACCATGTACTTTATCTCGAAAAACACCAATGAGTTTTCTTCAACTTTGAGTCAATATTTCTATAATGCAAAATTCTAATTAGTAAATTTGCCTCTCTGTCATAATTCATGACCAGTGAAGACATAAAAAGAGAACTCAGATTAAAACATTTAAATGACACAATTGTAAAGAAGATTGCCAAATCTTAAATTGTTTGCTGTCTCCCTGCAAGAATCCCCTTTGCCATTCAGATGACAGGGAAGGCATATGTAATTGGGTTGTTTTTTTCCTGGGTGTGCAGAAGGGTAGCAATTTATCATCGCAGAAGGACTTAGGAGTTAGACTATCACTTGAAATGCAGTCCAGGAAAACTCCAGTGCTGTGGTTTTCAGTAATTTCATGTGTTTTTATTGTTTTTGTCACCTGTTTCCTTACTTGTGTGTGTTAGGGGATTGGACCTTCAAACATCAACTTCTAGCTCTGAAATTCCAGGACTGATGGACAGCTCTGCCTCCTTTTCTCCTGCTCCTTTTGATTGTTTCACAGAATGCTAATGGGCACCTCCAAACTAATTTAAAGTTTCTAAAAGAATTTGTTGTGAGTTTGGGGAAAGCAGAGAACAAGTTTCCAACAGCAGAGATGACAGGCAACATTCTCGTCTTCTGAGAATCTGTAGGCTCACATCATTGTCATATCACATCTGTCCTGCAGATTACGATCAGCTTGTTGGAGATCATGCCCAAAGAGTAAACATAACATAATATGAATCTTCCTTTTGATACTAAAAATTAATCTTCCAGTCAGAGTTGACCATTTGTCAGCTGTATCTCAACATCCAAACTCCATGTGGGTTAGGTTGTTACTTACTTAACCATTTGCAAGGCAGTTTATCTGAGTATGGTCATGTATCAGGATCCTCTCAATGTGTGATTAAAATGTAGCTTTCTTGGCTCCACTACAGACTGCACCAGAATCTGGTGGAATGAGATGATATCCAGGGATCGGCAATATTTACAGATTCTCTAAATGATTCTTATTCACACTGAGATTTGAAAATCACCATGTTAATGAGTTGGAAATGATTCTTCTCTAAGTATAGCATATATTGATAATATTTTCCCTATCATTTCCATTGATGGACACTTACTTACATTGAATCCATGTCATGGAGATTGTGAATAATGCTGCAGTTAAGATGCAGTGAGATATCTCTCTGACATTCTGTGTGGTGTGAAATGAGTTCACTTTCATTCTTCTGTCTGTGGTCATCTAGTTTTCCCAACTGTGCTTACTGAAGAGGCTGTCCTTTTTCCATTATGTGTTTTTGGAGGGTTTGCTGTAACCCAATTCACTGTAAACATGTATTTCTTCCATTTTGTTCCATGGTCTATGAATGTGTTTTTGCCAGTATTGTGCTGTTGTGATTATCATAGCTTTATAGTAGATTTTCAAATCAGGTAGCATGACACCTCTAACTTTGTTCTTTTTGCTCAAGATTAGTCTTTTAGAGTCTTTAGGTGTTCTGTATGAATTTTACAATGTTTTTCTATTTTTGTGAAAAATGTTTCATTTTTATGGGAATTTCTTTGAATCTGTATGTCACTTTGGCTAGTATAGACATTTAAACAATATTAATTTTTTTAGTCTATGGACATGGGATATCTTTCCATTTATTTGTGGTTTCAACTTCTTTCATCAGTGCTTTTTAGTTTTCAGGGTACAAATCTTTCCTCATCAGGTAAATGCGTTCCTAAATATCTTGGTTTTTGTAGCTTTGCAAATGGGGTTGTTTTCTTTATTGTTGTTATCATATAAAAAGTTACTAGTCTTTAATTGTTTTGTATTCTGCATACTTACAGAATTTTAAAAAATTAATCCTAACAGCCTTTTGTGGAGTCTTTAGAGTTTCCTATATAGAAGAGCATTTTTTCCTGGCTCAAGAGATTAAACCCAGGACCTTCACACTAAACTGCACCCTGATCCTTTTTTAATTTTTAGACAGGTTCTTGCTAAGTCCCCAAGTTGCCCAAGTTGTGCTCAAATTTGTGATATTCCAGCCCCCGAGAATGTTGGGATCATAGGCATGTGTTATTATGCCCACCTAGATGCATTTCATTTTTCTTGCCCAATTGGTCTAAATAGAATGTCCAGAGCTATGTTGGGTATAAGTTGCAAGAGTGGGTAACCTTGTCTGGTTTCTGATCTAAGGGAAAAGTTTTTAACTTTTCACCATGGAGTACAATACTAATTCAATAATATTAAACGTATTCACATTTTGGGCAACCAATCTCCAGACTTTTTTCATCTTGCAAAACTGAAAGTTTGTATTTATTAAATAACAGCTACTTATTTCTCCCTCCCAAACCCCTCTGAATTTGACTATTCTAGATACCTTATATGTATCTATTCTAGATAGCCCATGCAATATCGATTTTTTATTGTGACTGATTTATTTCACTTAGTGTAATGTACTGAAAAGGTCACCCATGCTGTAGCATCCTTTTGTTCCAAGGCTGAGTATTGCATTGTATGTATGTACATTTTGCTTATTCCTCTATCCATTGATGGAAATTTGAGTCACTTCCGGCTTTTGGCTACCATGGTATTGCTGCTATGAACATGGATGTACAAGTATCTATTTGAGTTTTGGCTTTCAGTGCTTTCAGATACATGCACGGAAGTGGAATTGCTGTGTTATAGTGTGATCGGGTGGCCTCCACTAAAGCCTCATGTAATCATGGACTCAGCTGAGTCTGGCGTTCATGATTGGTTTGTTGTCTAGCACTGGGATTGGCAATGTGAGTGCTGCACTGGCCAAGGGGTAGAGCTGACGCACAATGTAAGGGCAGGAGGAAGGCGTGTCTTGCTTTCTCTCCTGCCAGGTCGCCTTGCTGTTTGGTGGCTGCCGTGAATGGCTGCCCCACTACGCCACACTGCCTTGGAACCAACTGAGTATGGACTGAAACACCCAAGAACTGTAAGAAGTAAACCTTTCCTTCCCTAATTTTGGGCATCAGGTGTTTTGTCTCAGCAATAAGTGAAAAGTAACTAGGACATGCTGTATCATATGCTAATACTATTTTTAATTTTTTGAGGTACTGCCTTACTGTAGCTACACCATTTTACATCCTTAGTAAAAGTGTACAAACGTCCCAGTTTCTCCAAGTTCTCATCAATTCATTACTCTTAAAGATCATTAATCTTTTATTATTTTCAGGGACTGTCACCAACAACATGTTTTGTTGAGATATGAGTTCTGGAACTAGGTGAAATTTTTCTAATTTTCTATAGTTTATTATTTTAATTCATTTTGATATAATTCATATTTCATTTGATAGCATTGTTTATTTAAATAGATAGTAAAGTAGAATTCATGTGTTTTCCACCACACATGAACTAAAGTAATCACTTACTGTATATTAAGCTAAGAATAAAAGCAAATATTTGTGTAATGATTCATATAGTGATAAGCAGCTTACCATAGGTCTTCAGAAGCTGGCTCTCCTGGTTCTCAAAATGGATTCATTCTCATCTTTCTCAAATGCTATACCGATCCTTTTGCTCTTAATTTATGGGTTTTTAATGACTTCCTAATGCTCATAGTATAAAATTTAACCTCCTCAGCACAGCAGACCATCCTTCCTAGCCCATCTCTAGCTGCATCTGCCTTTCAGCCTCTGAGTCAAGTCAGGGGACTGACTACTACAGCACCACAAACCAGTCAGTGAGTACTGACTTCTGTATCTCCCTCTGGCTAGGACACCCTTCCCAACATCACCCGAGATTTACCGGGAAAATTATTTGTGTCGTTACCAAGATTCAGCTCATGTGCCATTTTTTTCATGCTAACAGTCCTACCCCTCTTCCATGGTTTCAGGGAGATGTCCTTTTACTCTGTGTCTTTTCTGCCCTCTGTGACCAGACAATCTCTTTACAGCACTCATAAGTTCTTACTGCATCCTTTCCTAGTCCTGCCTTTCCTTCTAGACTGTCGGCTCCTCAAAAGCATAGTCTGAGTCTAGTTTAACTGTGACATGTCTCTGTGACATGTGACCAGCACTTAGTAAATGCTCAATAAATGCATATTGAATGAAGAATCGAATATATCAATGAGTGCCTGGGGAGTAGGTGAGTGGATGGAGGATTTAGGTGGGATAGGTATTAGTATTCTGATAAGATTAAAAGTTATTATCTAAGCTTCCTTAGATTTTATTGCAGTAATTTTGGGGCTAAAACTCAAATACATAGATCCTCTAACAGACTGCCTATTCTTTATGGAACTGTCTTCTAAAATTAACATGTTTGGGCTAGAGGTAAGTTCAACGGTGGAGTACTTTCCTAATAAGGTTTGAGGTTCTGGATTTGATCTCCAGCACTGTAAAATAACTATAACAATAATATTATTTTAAATGTCGACATTTAAAACACTGGGTAAAAGGACAGTAATGCAGTTACTTCAATTGTATGCTCTTTTTTTTTTTTTTGACTGGGAATTGAACCCAGGTCCCTTACACTGATCTATGTCTCCAACCCATTTTAATGTTTTTATTGAGGCGTGGCATTGCTAAGTCATTAAATTGACCAGAGTGGGCTCAAACTTGTGATTGTCCTGTCTCAGCCTCCTAAAGTGCTGGAATTACAGGTGTACACCCATGCATCACCATGTGGCTTCTGAGTCTTTTTGAATAGATGGCTGAAACGAATCTGATTTCTTAACACACATAACTGGATTTCTGTTTCTTTGGTCCTACCTTGTCTCACTTATGAACTACTTCACTAAAATTCAGTCAAGGATCACTGTAGCATTGTTAATGAAGTAGCGATATTTTAATATTATCCACATATAAGCTGCTACAAAAATTTCAAATTTTTGTGCTCACTTCAACAGCACATATGCTAAAATTTCAAATTTTCCCTTCAAAGTGTATTTCACAATGATTTCTTCCTCTTCATTTTCCCCACTACCATCCTAGTGGTAGTGAAAGTAGCAAGACATGGCTCCAGAGACATGGGTCTGCATTGCTTTCTTGGAATCATCACTCCCAAGCTATGTGATGCTATCAAGTCACCTTACCTGTATGAGTCTCAGTTATCTTATTTACAAAACGAGAACACTTATATTCACCCCACAGCATTGCTACAAGCATGAAGTGAGATAATATTTACCCTGTATTTGGCCCAAATTATGGAATGTGGGGGAAACACGTGGTGTCTTCCTCAGATGAACTCAACTCATTAAAACAATGCAACCTTGCATTTCTCAGAATGCAATTAGATCTATTCAAAGAGCAAGTCTTGTGTTCCAGGCAGACTAAAGCTTCCTAAGGGCAAGAATCACAGTCTCATGCACTCTAAATAAATGCTGATTGCTAATGATTTTCATCAGACATATGCACTTCTAAAACACTTTTCAGCTAACATTTATGGGTTATCATTAACTGTAAACCTCAAATCAAGATAAACACAAAGATAAATAAGGTGACAGATTATGGCCTTTGCATGTAGTGGTGATGCCACATGTCTAAGGCTGAGGCTTAGTTGGAGAAGCAGAAGTAAAGCTCATTTGGCTTCATGTTATCTGGCTTTTAGACTGACTCCATTCTTGATGAGTTCTGGAAGAATGAGACTTAAGATTAGATTACACAGTCCAGACAGAGCCTGCTGTTAAGAGTCTAATATATACTGCATTTACTTTTTAGTTTGCATGCATGTGATTAAAACGATTATTTGAAATGAATATTTATATGTGCTCTCACAGCCCTGACTACTCTTGGTTCTGAGGTATGGGATGCCTGTGCTTCTTACACAAAATGAGGAGTATCCTATTTGAGCAGTTGATAAAAAGAGCTACATTAGGGGCTTCATATGTGTTTTCTTATTTGATCTTTACAGTGATCCCATAAGTTCATTATTATCTCCATTTTACAAATGTAAAAACAACAGAAACAAAATTGAGCTCCACAAATTGAGGAATTGATCTACTGTCCCTTACCTGTAAGTTGCAGATCAAGATTCGATCCCCAAACCCTTGTCATGGGGGTGGGGTGGGGGGACCAGTAGTGCTTTCCAGGGTCCTTTTGTCAATGAATTGGTCTGGACAACTGGTGAATGTGGAAGATTAGTTTATTTTAGGGAATAAGGAGAAAAAAGCGCAAAAGAAGTGCTTGGGGAGAAAAGGGTACTTTGAAGGAAAAGGAGAATATACAGCCTGCAAGCAGGATGACCACTAGGAGAACGAGGGGCAGTGGCCAAAGCCCATTTCCGCCATCTTCTTACGTCTTTTTGATAGTTGCCCAACTGCTCTGGCTACATTGCCGTGCCCCAGCCTCTTACTTCACTCCTACTCTTAAACAGTTTCTATATTTTGCAATGAAAGTCAGAAGATAAGAAAATGGAAACAAGCTGGAGTGATGTGTAAAAACTTAAATAGGAATGAAGTCCATCATAGGCATGGGTAGTCTAAAACACTGTAACTAATTCAGATATATACATGTGCATAACAGATATATCATTATAACATGTATATATCCAGAAAAGTGAGGTATTTTATTTATTGCTTGTTTGCTTGCTTTTGTGAGACAAGTTCTCACTGTGCAGTTCAGGCTGGCCTTGAACTCACTTATGTAGGCCAGGCCGGCCTCTAACTCACAGCAATCCTCCAGCCTCAGCCTCCCAACTGCTGGGATTAAAGGTATGTGTCACTGTGCCCAGCTCCAAGTGAGATATTTTAAAAGGAAGAGATAGCTATAAAATTTTGTTTTTTGGAGAACCTATATTTACTTGGGAAAATTATTCTTGAAATAAATTTTACATTGTTAAAAAGACTAAAATATTTAAACTAATAATAGCTATACCAGGCTAGCCAGTCTGTTTGTTACATTATCACTCACATGCACACACGGGAAAGTTCTAATTTTCCCTCCACAAACACTTGGTTCAGAGACATTGGGCATTTAGCTTTTGGGTGGTGGTCCCTCAAACTGGCTTGCAAGTCTCTGTTTAATTTTGGCCTTTACTTTCATGAATGGAAGTGAACTCTCAAAAATGAACTGCTATTTGCTGATATCTAGTTATAGACTGCATAGCTTAAGAAAACACATGAAGATTTGTCTCATAAATTAAGGAATGCGGATTATTTCTAGGTAAAAGTAAGACTCACATGTCCTAGTAACTAAGTAAGTGACAATTAGTTTAGATCATCTGGCCTCCTAAGTGAGACTCTGTCCTGAGAGTCCTAACTCAAGACCAGCAACCCTCTTCATTTTTACCACTAGAACATGTCTTGAAGCTTAGCAAAAATAAGCTATTTTTGTGATACGGTAAGTAATATTTTAATCAGTGGTGTGCTTATTCCTTGCGCATATTTGATACTCAACTTCACCTGGCTTTTACAGTACTGTAACATAGTTTATATTCCCACTTTATTTGAATCCTAAAGTATAGATCTATTGCTACAGTAGAATTAATTTTTAAATCCTTGTTTCTGATTTGACTTTTCTGGTATCTTGCTTAATTCAATTGATATTTACCTTTATTAGTTAGTGACTTGGGTTCTTTCAATGTTAGGACTTGGCAGAAACAGTGAGAAAGTCATGTGATCTTCATTTGTGCCTGGTAGCAGCATGATCCTTCCCCAGGTCAGCCCCTCCCCTTGTATGCAGCAGATCCCTGCTGGCTGATTAGGGGTGTGTGTGTGTACATTAACCTTTTCAGTTCCATGTTTGACTTTTCTGCTACATTTTCTTGGTGCATTAAGCAACTAAGTACATCTATTCTCTCTTACAGATTAGTGAAGGAAGGGAACGCATTTTTTCCCCCAGAGCTTCTTTCCAGCAGAAGCCAGCACTGAACTGAGAAGGGTGGAGGAGCTGGAGTGTCCTCATCCCACCAAGGGGGCCATTCGGGAGCACCCGATTGGCTAATCGGCAAGCGTGGACCGGTAAGAGGCCAGGTTCTCAGCAGCACCAGAAGACAGGAAGCAGGGTCATTGGTGTGGCTCGCTTTCATTTTTAAGGAAAAATATTTTAGAAGACTGAAAAACACAAGCTAGAAGTTCTTTCAGTGTGCTCTTAGAACTGCCCCTGTAGAGGTCAGGAGATAGAGTTTATTTAGAGTTGCTTTTAAAAAGGATGTTAACACCCTAATTTGCCCGGAGGTCTATCTGATAACTTTTTCACACTAGAAAACACAATTGAACCTGAAAAACTGTAATTGTTTTTCCCTTGAACAATGTGTTCAAGATTTAGATCTTAAAGTGGTGTCTCATTCACACTGGAAATTTTTCTCAGTGTATTTGTTAATAATAAAAATGGGCTCTGAGACGGTGGTCAGTATGCTTGGAATAAAAATGTGTATGTATTTTTACAGCATACAAAATGCCTCAAGATTTTAACAGTGGTAAGCTATATATGCTGCTTTTTTTGTTTTAAAATTTTTTCTCTTCTTTGGGTATTTGTGTATTTTCAAAAATATTTCACTAATAGATTGCTTTTTTAATCAGAAAAATGAAATTCTTAAAATTCTTTTTCTTTCTTTCTTTCTTTCTTTCTTTCTTTCTTTCTTTCTTTCTTTCTTTCTTCTTTCTTTCCTTCTTCGTTTTGTGTCTTTCCTTCTTTTTAGAACTGTGGGTTGGACTGAACCCAGGGCCTTCACACTGAGCTACATCCACAGCCATTTTTTATTTGTTTGTTTCTAGGGTTTCACTAAGTCATCCAGGTGGGGCTTGAACTTTCCATCCCGTCTCAGCTTCCCAGAGTGCTGAGATTACAAGTGTATGTCACCGTACCAGGTGAGTCATGTCTCTGTAAGATGAATTTTGCAGACTTTGAAAGACTAACACAATAAATAAAGATGAAACTGAACCTAAAGAGAGGTTCACATTATATAAAATATGGATTTTGTCCTGCAGTGTTCAAGTATCTAAATTCCTCAGCGAATGCTTGGTTGTGCCTCTACCCAACTTCCCCTCAGACTTCGTCTGATTCCACTCATGTCTGGGAGCCTTGCGCCCTAACAGAATCTCACCTTCAGTATCCACCTTGAGAGTTCCCCAGGAGAAACCCTCAGCTGCAGTGAGAGGCGAATTGTGTGGATCAGTGTCTTAACTTCCCAATATTTGGTGGAATGTTTCTCAGGTATGTTCAAAACAGTCCCTCAAAGGGTCCTATCTCGGTTGCCTGTTGCTGGCCAACAAATTGTTTCAAACTATGATTTAAAATGTTGGACATTTCTGAGCTCACAGTTTCTGTGAGTTGGGAAGCACAAGCCGCTTTGCTAGGTGGTTCTGCTTTAGAATCTCTCACAAGGTGTCCGCCCACATGTCAGTCAAGGCTGCAGTCATCTGGAGTGTGACTGGATCTGGTTTTAGTTGCTGTTATTTGTTTAATTTTTGATTCGGTGTAATCTCATTTGTAAAGGTCTCAATGTAATAATATACTATATTGAGGATCCGATAATATCAGAAACTAAAGATCAAGCTAGGGCTGATTTGAATGCAATGAGACTCACATGCCCAAATAAAGCTGGTTAATAAATCCATAAAGGGATAACACCTTTATCTGAGGAACAACTGACTAAAAGTGTTTGCACTCTGTGGGTTACCTTTTTACTCTGTTGAAGAGTTGTTTTCTTCTGTGCAAAAGCTTTTTAATAAGATGAGATCCCAGATGTTGATTCTTTGTAGCATTTCTCATGCAGTCGGGGTTTTGTTCATGAAGTCTTTTCTATACCTATGTTTTCAAAAGTTCTACCTATTCTCTTTTCCAGCAGAGTTAGTGTTTCTGTTTTAATATTTAGATCTTTGATTCATTTTGATTTTAGTGTAGTGCGTGGTGATAGACGTGGATCTAATTTTAGTCTTTGACATGTAGAAAGCCAGTTTTCCAGTAACATTTATTATAGATGCTATCTATCTTCCAGTGAACGTGTTTGGCCCCTTTGTCAAAAATAAGGTGGTTGGGCCAGGGATTTAGTTCAGCGGCTCAAGAGCTTGCCTGGTAAGTGCAAAGTCATGGGTTCGATTCCCGGTATGAAAAAGAAAAAAAAAGGTGGCTGAGTGTGTTTGGAGTTGTGTCTGCATCTTCTAATCTGTTCCACTGATTCTTAGGTTTTTTTGTGTGTTTATTTTGTTTTGTTTTTGTGCCAGTGCCCATGGTCCTTTTTATCATTGAAGCGCTATAGTTCAATTTCAAGTCAGGGATTGTGATGCATCTTGCCTTGCCTTTGTTGCCTAGAAATGCTTTTGCTACTCTAGGTCTCTTCTGGTTCCAAATGAATTTTAGGACTGTGTTCTGTATTTCTGTGAGGTATGCTAAATATACTTTGATTTGGATTGAATTAAATCTGTATAACAATTTTGTAAGTATGGCCATTTTTACTATGTTGATTCATCTATTGAAGAGCAAGGGATATCTGTCCATTTTCTGATATCCTCTTCAATCTCCTTTTTCAGAGTACTGAAGTTTTCAGTGTAAAGATCTTTTACTTCCTTCATCAGATTGATTTCTAAGTATTTCATTTTTTTCAGTGCTATTGTGAAAGGGGTTGTTTCCCTAATTTCTCTCTCAGTGAAATAAAGAATTGAAAATCAGACTCCCCCCCACCAAATTTAGAGACCCAACTCAAAAATGGGAATCTGAGATGAATACACACTTCTCAGATGAAGAAGTAGAAATGGAAAAAAGAAAGAAAGAAAGAAAAAGTGTTCAACTTCACTGGCCATTCAAGAGTTGCAAATTAAAACAATGCTGAAATTTCATCTCACTCCAGAAAGAATGGCTATTACTAGGAAATCAACCAATAACAAATGCTGGCAGCGATGTGGGAAAAAAGGATACCTCCATTGTTGGTGGGAGTATAGACTGGTGCAACCACTGTGGAAGTCAGTGTGGAGATTCCTCATAAAACTAGGAGTAGAGGTCTCATTTGACTCAGCTATTCCTCTTCTTGATATTTTCCCAAGAGAATTAAAAGCATCATATCAGAGTGATACATATACACCAATATATATAGCAGCACAGTTTGTAATAGCTAAAATTTGGAAACAACCAAAATACCCATCAACTGATGAATGGACAAAAAAGATGTGGTGTTTTTCATACCACGGAGTACTACTTAACCATAAAAAACAATGAACTTGAGATATTTAGCTAAATGGATGAAGCTTGAGAACTTTAAGTGAAATAAATTGAACATACATGTGTAAATATCATATTTTCTTTATGGTGTGAGAAACTGAATGTATAAATAAGAACCAAAATATATAATAACTATTGTAAAATAGGAAAAAATTGTTTGAAAGGAAAAGGGAGCAATGGAAGGAAGAGAAGGAAAGGAAGAAAGGGGGAAAGAATGAAAGGAAAAAGAAAAAATGAGAACAATAAAATAGAAACAAAACTGCAAATAAGGAGGGAAATAAATAGGGGGTTGAAGGGAGGGAAATGGTAAAAAAGGAAGAATCAAGCTATATCATGTACAGGTGCAAATTCCCTATGATGAATGTGATCACTATGTAGATCTAAATGATACCAATAATCTGAATAATAGTAATTTTTAAAAAGAAATGATGCCTTGCCCCAAAAATGAAATTCTTAGTAATAACTTGGACAGGAACCACCTGGGACATTCTACATGCAACTGAAAACTGCTGTTGCTGTTTACACTTAGAATTAAATTTAGAAAACCCAATATTTCATTGGTTTATTTTAATATTGGAAAATACACGTCTCAACACTAGAAATATTATAAGCTATAAAGAGAATGGAAAGAAAGGCATAATTGAGTGAGGAGCTGAACAAAAATAGGCTATGTCTGAATTACAAAAAGTGGTAGCTCTCTCAGAACCTTTGGCGATTTTGGAAGTGTCAGTGATTCACATTCAAGCAGCCTCAGACTTTATAGCAGAAGCTGATGAGTACCTCCCAGCGTGAGCTTTGGAATTTGGAACCAGAACATTTCTAGATGCTGCCCCTGGTACACATCATCTGAGAGACAATTACTAGCTTTTCTATTGAGACTGTCTTGGTGATTTAAAAATGTAAAGCAACCATGAAACTCGATATACAAAATGTCGTGGAGAACAAATAAGAAACACTGTTGTCAGACATGTTACAGAAGTAAGGAAGGCAACACTCAGAAGAGTTCTGTGATAAAATGAAAATGATTTATGCAGCATGATGCAACCAAGGGAACACAAGGAGGCATCACCCTATCCAGGGAAAAGTGATCTCTTTTCCTCTAGAACTTTCCATGAAACTGTCCAGCACCTGCCACTACTGCAGCATCATGACCAACTCCCAATCAGCCAAGAAAGTGTTGCTTGATTTACGGTAGACAGTTCCAAGATAAACCGTGTGCTTGTTTGGAAAGCTACTGCATTAAGACGAAAGAATATAAAGAGTATAGTTGAAAAAAATAAGAGTAAATTTCTCAATGGGCTGAACTGCATACTATTTTTCTAACATTAATGGAAGAATTGAGCAATGACAAAAGCACCTGTGTTTGGGTTTTCACTTACTCATGGGCATTAGTGAATGGGTTAGAGATATAGATTGGATCTGGAATATTCCCAAAGGCCCACATGTTGAAGACTTGGTTCCCAGCTCATGGTGCCATTGAGAGTGGAACCTTTAAAACATTAGGTCTCATGGGAAGTTTTTGAATTGCTGAGAGCATGCCATTGAAAGGAATAGTGGGGCCTCAGTCCTTTGCTCTTCCTTTTTTTCTCTTCCTGGCAATAAAATGAAAAGTTTTGCTCTGCATTGTGCTCCTGCCACAATGTACTGCCATGGACCTAAAGCAACAGAGCCAACCATAGGCCAAAACCTCCAAAACTAAGCCAAAATAACTTTTTTGATCTATTAGGTTGATTATCTCAGTTGTTTGTTACAGCAACAGGAAGCCAACTAATTCACCTAGCCATATGGTCAGGTAAATAGGCAAGGAAAACAATATCTACATTGGATGAGGCCTTTTTGAACATCACTCTGGGAATTTAAGGGTGATACTCATTGGAACAATCACTTTTTTAGGTTCCATAAGTGATGAAAACAACTAACCGAGCCTTCTGATGCACTCCCTTGAGGTGAACAACTGGGTCTGGAAAAATAGTGGCCATGGAAGGCCTAAGACAGTGCAGAGATGGGCTGAATCTAGGCATGATTCTCAAGATGCCAACAAAAATTGTTCTGCCAGAAAGACAGAGAGAGACTCTAAGTAGCTAAGGAGAAGATTCTCTGAGGAAAGACCCTGCACACAGCTGACAAGTAGATGATGTTCGGTTGACATTGGTGCGCCCAGGAAGCTATCGATGGGTCCTAAGAAAAACTAACATTTCCCGGACTTTGCGTACTCAGTGGTAGAAAGTGTTAGAATTAAGTTGTTGGGCTTGTTGTTAGCCACAAAAAACTGCATGGTATGGTGAAAACCCCAAACATTTGCTGGCCAGAGGTGAAATGGTGTGAGTGCTGAATGTGAGTGTAGAGAAACAGTTTATTTTTCTCATACAGGTTGTTCTAAGGGCTAAGTGAGAAAGTGCAAGTAAGGCTGTTGGCACAAGGTGTAGCATTCAGCGAATTTTCAATAAGTATTTGTCTTTTATTCATTCTCTCATTCCAAAACAATTTTTGAGAAATTTGTGCCTTTGATGACTCATCAATAATTCAATCCTAGGAAGTAAGGCTGAAATTGTAAAATTAAAATTGTAAAATTAAAATTGTACTCACATACACAGATGAAATAAAATGATATATAGGTTTTGCTTCAAAAGAATTTGTGCAGTAAATGGATAGAGGTATAGCTGAAAACAGATTTTTGAAGCTGTGTGATGGGTACATATTCTCACTCTTTTCAAAATACAGTGACACACACCAAATTAATTATTCTCAAGTGCCTATTTAATATCACATTTCTTCAGATTTAGGTTGCTTAATCAGTTTCAAAAATAGTAGAATGAGACAGTAAATCTTAAGATTCTGATGATCATAGAAGTCTACTCCCTGTGCCTTCATGATGAATTTGACAGCAATTTTTCAACATTTGTTTAGAATTATTCCTGGATAAAAATTGTATTTATGTATAGTGGTACCTCGTTTCACAAACTTAATTTGTGCCATGATTCTGAGGAAGATGACTACATTGGTGTTTGTGTGTGGAAGATGGCTACAGTTGTGTTCATCAACCAATGTGGAGTCTGCTGACAGAAGCAAAATTTTGCTGAACAGTGCTGTTTGCAAACTGAGTTGTCCATGAACAGAAGTGTTTATGAACTGAGGAGTTACTGTATTTTATCATTTAGAAAATGCTGGAATAGTAAATAATTTACCCATATCATGCTTATTATACCTCATAGGCATTCATAAAACTACATTTATATAATGTGGCTCTTAGATATACCAATCAACTCAAGTAAAAATTAATAGGAATTCAAATATTGTTGGCACAATGAAACTACTTAGTTAGATTTGTATTCTCAATGACTCATTTCTGACAGCTGCACAGTAAAAATTTTCTTGAATTATTTTACTATATCATGTTGGTTAAGAGAAAGACATATAAACAATCAGGGATTTGCAAAGTTTTCAAATTAGAGAGCTCTGGTCATTATTTAGCAGGCTTCTGGAACTCAGTTCTAAAATGACTCCTCAGATAAATAGGAACATGTGTTACACTCTTCCTGCTTATTCTAAAATTTTGCTTTTTTAACTATCTTATCCTTCAACTGGATATTTGGTTTGTCTTCATTTTCTTACTTTTTCTGCTTTTTGTGAACTGGCTGCATTTGACAGTCCATAATATACAACAAAACTCTTCCCATGAATAATTACTTTTGCTGATGTCTAGAAGAGAATAAGACCATGCACTCTAGGTGTGATGACAAGATGGACAGAAAAATCAGTGACTTCAAATGTGGCAGAGGCCATGAATTATGGCACTAATATGTCTGCAAGCTGCTTCTCATATGACCATCTCTAGGCAGTGTGTTCTAAGATACATCACAGCAGATGTATATGTAATAATGACAGACCAGTCTCCTAAGCAACTCTGATCAGGTCAGCAATAAAATCATAAAATAATAAATTACAGAGAAAAATTAAATATTAGCAAAGGGCTCATTTTGTCCTCCTTAAGCCCCAAATCAGCTCTGTTCCATTTCTTCATGATCCATCTGTTCCTTCATGGGCCTTCCACTGGCTCACCAGACACAAAGAGCTGCAAGTCTCTCTTTATTCTTTCATCACAAGTACACAGTTTTAGAATACTGAAATTACACATTTAAAAGCAATCAATTGATCCTTCAGTTCATGGGTGTGAAAATTGATATTCATGCCAAATGCATGAGATGTGCCTCCCTCAAACATTGTTAGTATTGGCTCACTGCCCATCTGACATGAAAAAAAAAAGCTACTGGTTATAAACGAAATCTTTGACAACTAACAAAATCCTAGAAAAAAAGGAATTCAAATTGTTCTCATTCTTGCCTTTACATCTTTAGGCTCTTTGGAAGGACTCAGTGGAAAGAAACTCAGTTGGGCTTTAGTTGATTGTGTGTTTAGTAGTTACTAAGAAGTGATAGTCTGAGTCACAAGAATGGTTCCTTTTTTCAGTTCTCATGGTTGCCATCTATAAGATATTAACTTAATTCTACCTCTTCCACTTTCCATTCATAGCTATGGCTTGCCAAAATTAAGTCCAAATTCAAGGTCAATAATATGTGTTTACTGAAGTTAGATATGACTATATGACTCTATGACTACAGTTTAGAATGAAAACCTGGTTCAGCAGGCTATATGTTTTCACTTTTTCTTGCTTTTCCTATCTTATGGTATTAAATGGATTTATTCCATTTAATTGCAAGTCCTTATAATTGAAAGGTAAATTATACATCACTGCAGAGACTGCCTTAGCACTGCATCACTTATACCTCATATCTGGCACCTAGAATTCAGGATGAGTTCAGTAAATATTTGTGGGAAAACTTCATGGAGATCAATATTCCTAATAATATTGGGAATATTCCCAAAAATACAAGAATATTTTCAACTATTTTCCTCTATGTTGGTCCTTCCTATCTTCTGTTTAAAACTTCCCAGATCCTGGGATCTTCTACATTCCCCTTTCCTTCCCTCCTTCCTTCCCTCTCTTCCTTTCAGTAGATCTATGTTGAGTTCTTACTGTGTGCCAGGCATTGTGCTATACTCTGGGGTACTGAGAATAAACACACATTGCCTGTCCTGGCTTGGTGTAGAAAAGAAGGAAGACCTCCTGATGAGAAGGACATCTTCCCTAAAGATTAAAATGTGCCTGTTATACGTGAGAAACTGGCAGGGGAGCCATTCAGTACTTTCAGACAGGGATAACATGATCAAACTTATGTCCCACTCACTGCTTAGGAGTGTGTGTGTGTGTGTGTGTGTGTGTTAGAAACATAAATGACCAGGATAGAAAAGAATTAGAGTTCATAAAAAGGCACCAAGCAAAAGTTCTGGAGATTAAAAATTCTATCAAAAGTATGGGTAGCAGAAGTGACCAATGTAAGGGCAGTGTCAAAACTAGAAAACGGGGCAGTTAACAGTGATCAGTTAATGAGACCTACCTTAAAAACAATGAGAGAGAGACAGACTCCAGCCTCTCCCCATGAGTCAGTGCCATTCAAGGACTGTGGCAGAGAACAAGGCCATGCCAGCAAGCAAGCCCAGTCTGGGAACCAGTGCCATGTACGGGCCATTGCTGGACTGGAACAGACAGACCTGAGCCCCTTCCGGCGTGTGGGCTGACAAACAAGAAGTACCAATTTCCACCCCCACAGTAAGTAACCAGCTTATCTGGAGAACACAGGCTGTGATGATAGCTATGGAGGTGAAATGCAATTGGATGCCTGTGGTGCTTTGGTGTTTCACTAACATTGTAGGTCTAGGGCCAGTGGTCGGATCATAGGCTCAGAGGACAGTGGTATGTAGTGTGATATCTAGGGGGGATCCCCTTCTGCAGGTTGCAGCCATTGTTGATTCCCTGTGGTCTTCTTTTTGGAAGTCAAACATTGTTTCCATTGTTTTGTTGGATTGAGTTTTATTCTCTTTTGTTTTGTTTGATTGTGTCAAATCTGATGGCAAGAGAAGCTGTTTCAAGGATAGCAAGATACATTATGGTAGCAATTTTGGATTTTCTATTGGCTTGCTTTAAAGGCCTTTATGGCATTCATTGTTTTGTTTTTATTGTTTCTATTCTATTCTATTCTGTTCTGTTTTTGTTTTTTACTATGTCTGAAGTTTCTGCAGCTATTTTGAAGACATCAAAAGGCCTTATGGTAACTATTGTTGACTTCATAGTGTTTTTGAAGTCCTGTATCTCTTACACTGGTTAGTTTTGATTGGTTTTATTCTTTTTTATCCTCTTTAAGATAAAAAAAAGAGAGAGAGAACATGAAAAATGAATCCAACGGCCACTAGATGACCCAAGGGAGACTAATCTAAGACTAATTTGAATTAGTTAAAGAGAAGAAGACAGCACAAATGGCAAAAAGACATGTTTACAAAAATAAGAGCAGAAAATTTTCCAAATATAGGGAAAATCTTAAACATATACATAAATGAGGCATATGGAACCCCAAATAGCCATGATCAAAAAAGAACTTTTCAACAATATATCATATTCAAAATCCCCACAGTCCAGCACAGGGAAAGAATATTAAAAGCTGATGCTTATAAAGGTTAATCCCTTAGAATCAGACTCCTCAACACAAATCTTAAGGGTCAAAAGAATTTGGAGTGAAGTGTTTCAAACCTATAAGAAAAAAACATCTAAGTCAGACTGATATGTCTTGAAAAATTATCTTTAAAAATTGATTGGGACAAAAAAACTGGTGGGGAAATAAGGTATTTCCATGACAAAGGGCACCTTAAATTCATGACCACAAAACTAGTATTCTAAAAACTTCTCAGGGGTATCCTAGAAAGAGACAAGGAAGACAACAATGCCAAAAGATCTCATAGAATGTATGCACCAGGAAGGCTAAGCAGTTAAGCACAAGTGTGTGTGTGTGGGGGAGGGTAAGCAATAGGAAAATCATGCAATGACAGGAATTAGCCAGTATCTTTTGGTAATAATGCTCAATGTCAATGGTTTCAATTCCCCAGTTGAAAAACACAAATTGCAGAATGAACCAAGAAACAAAACCCAGTGATATGCCAGGTATGAGAATACTTAAATTGGAAAGAAACTCACAAATGAAAAATCAAGGGATGTAAAATATTATTCCATACAATGGAAACGCAGAAAAAAGTAGGAGTAGTTATCTTAATTTTAGACAAAGTAGACTTCAAGCCAAAACTAATTGGAAGAGAGAAAGAAGATCATTATATATTGGTTAAGGGTACAATTCAAAAAGAAGAATAACAATTGTAAACATATATGCACCAAATACCAGCATACCCAACTTCATAGAAAAAAAAAACTACTGATCATAAAAGAAGAGATAAACATCATTATAGTGAGTGAACTCAATACCCCTCTGTCACAAGTAGGCGGGTAAAGTAGGCAAAAAAATCAGCAAAGAAATACCAGAGTTGAACCAAATCTTCAAACAAACTGACTTAATAGATACATACAGACTGTTCAATCCATGACAACAGAACATACCTTCTTCTCAGCATCACGTGGGACTTTCTTCAAAACAGACCACATGCTAGACCATAAAGCATACTTAAGTAAATGTAAAAGAATCAAAGTTACCCAAGAATGTTATGAGACCATAGTACAATGAAACTAGAATCAGTGGCAAAAGGAACCAAAGACATTAAGAAAACACATGGAAATTAAACATAAATATCTTGAATGGTATTCAATGGATCAAGGAAAAAATTATAGACAATTGCTAGCATCAAATAATAATACCAGTACAATGTACTAGAACCTATGGGACACAATGAAAGCAGTCTTAAGGGTAAGTTTATAGCTGTGAATTCCCACATCAGCAAAGCAGAATGAGTCCAAATAAATGACCTAATGATATATCTCAAGATGATAGAAAAATGAGTAATCCAAATCCAAAGCTAGTACAAGGAAGTAAATTATAAAGATCAGCACACAGATTATTGAAATTGAGACTAAAAAAATGCAAAGAATGAATTGAAGAGCTGCTTCTTTAAAAGAATAAAAGTAGACAAACCCTAACCAAACTTACCCTCCACCCCCCAAAAAGAAAGAAAAGACCCAGATAAATGCTATTAGAAATGAAAAAGGCAAAATCATAAGATACAACCAAAATCCACAAGATTACTTGTAACTACTTTGAGAACTTGTACTCTGATAAAATAATGAATTCAGAAGAAATGGATGGATTTTTGGATACAAAGAAACTTACAAAACTAGACCAAGAAGATATAAAAACCCTGAAAAATTGAGTAACAGGCAGTAAAACTGAAGAAGTAGTAATAATAATAATTAATAATAATAAACCCTACCAACTAAGAAAATCCCAGGTATTGGTGAATTCTGCTCAGCAAAGGGAACAACCAACAGAGTGACGAGATAATCTACAGAATGGAGAAAAAGTTGCCAGTTATTCCTCAAAGGACTAATGTCTAGAATACGCAAAGAACCTCCCAAAATTACCTCAAATCTCAAAATAAAAGACCCAATCAAAAAATGGACAACTGAAATGAACACACACTTCTCAGAAGACGTACGAATGACCAATGAATACATGAAAAATGTTCAACAGCTCTGGCCATTAGAGAAATTAAAATTAAATAATACTGAGATTCTATCTTACTCCAGAAAGAATGGTTATCTTCAGAAATTCAAATAACAAGTGCTGATGAGGCTGCAGGGAAAAAGGAACCCTTCTACACTGTTGGTGAGAATGTAAACTAGTATGATCATTATGGAAATCAGTATGGATATTCTTCAAAAAGCTAAAACCAGAAATTCCATTTGATCCAGCTCTTCTCTTTGATGTATCCTTCCCAAATAGTTAAGGACATCCTATCACAGTGATACATTCATGCCCTTGTTTATAGCAGCACAATAATAGCTAAATCTTGGAAGTGGCTTATATGTCTGTCCATCGACAGATGAATGGGTAAAGAAAATATGATATTCATACACAATGGAAAGCTACTCTGGAATTAAGAAGGATAAATTTGAGTCATTTGTAGAAAAATGGATATACCTTGAAACAATAATTTTAAGTGAAACAAATCAGACATGGATGTTGAAATATATCATCATTTGTCTTCTATGAGAAATCCAAAATATAAATATAAAGCAAAATAAAAGATAGATAATAGGAAGGAGGGTGGTAGATATTTTACATGTGGAAAGGAGGCCAAGTGATGGAGGGAGGGAGGAGAGTGGAGGGAAAGGGAATGAAAATGGGATTATGATTTATTATGTACATGTGTCAACACCCCCACAAGGAATGTTATCATAATGTACTACAAACATGTACTAATAAAAACTAAAAATTAAAAATGTATAAACTGATGTAGATGTGTTTTCAGTTCCACCAAAGTTAATGTTCTATGTCTCAGATAACCCAGGAAAAAAGAAGGGTCTTCCCTCCCTTGGCTTAAAACTGCTTTCATCCAATTACCTCCCTCTGAGTCCTGGTTCTGCCTGCCTTCTGGAGCGTCATGGGAAAAATGTCCTCTCTTTGTGAAGGTTTTCCAAATGTTTCAGCTTCTTATCTGGATCATACCCATCCGTACTTGCTATATTAGCAACCTTCCTAATAAATGGGATTCCTCCAGAATTGAGTGCAGCCCTCTGGAAAGTTGTAGAAATACCAAAAATACTGCTCTTTGTGAATTCCACCCATATCTGATTAAGTTGGTGGTCAACTAAACAAACTTTATCTCCAACTTTGTCAGGTGCAATGCTAATAAATGAGGAGGCCTCTCTCATTTTTGCTTTTGATTCATTAACTTTTTAAAATATAAATGAGTACAACCACAATCCAAACAAGCAAAAACAAGCATCAGTTCTGCCACCAACTTGCTGGAAAATTTCCTTTTTTGGGAGCAACTTAATGCACAGAAAGCATAATGCTCTCATCCGCATTTTCTGTGCTGTTCAGGAGGTACAAAGTAGTCCAGTGAATTCTGTAATCAGAGGCCCACTTCCCTATAGATTCAAGTCAGTTTCTGCATCACCAGCTTTGTCCTCACCTGCATTTATTTACTATTGTTATTCTTTTGTTTTGTTATAAAACTTTATTTTCTTTTTCCTTCAAAAAGAACTTTAAAAAAAGGATGAGATCACAATGCAAAACTGTAATAAATAAATAAAATTTGCTGAAATTAGGTGCACCGGAGTGTATAGTACACTGTCCCTCCACATTCATCTGCTTTAGACCTTAAGCCTTGGCTACTGCATCTGTGATAAAGGATTGCAATCAAATTTCATTATACAGTGATAACAGACATTACAGGCAAACTTTTGAAGGGGTGTGTCAAACAGTGTAACATGATTTTGCTGTGACATTAGTTATCATAGAGTAGAATTGAATGCAGAACAGAATTAATGGCAAACTCCTCTAAAAAGTGATATTTTACTGATGAGTACACATGATAATAGCAGTAATGAGGATGATAGCGACGATGACACTATCTTAAGATTGTATAAGCTTATACACAGAGAGTGATGGTGAGTCAAAATTTCAAACATAGCAAATTATATTTGTCAAGTGTTTTAGGTGAATCAAAGAACTTTCAGGGACAAGTATTGTCCTCATTCTACAAATGATGAAACAATCCTCATGGGTGTCCTCTGTCAGGGTCACATGTAAGGTCAATATTAATTTCAATTGAAATCATCATGGATTTAGTATAAATAGGTTATATTTTTATCTCATCTAAGGATCATTAACATAGTTATCACTATGATATCAGTCTTTCATGTAACTTCAGCAGAAATAATTGTACTTATTTGGGTTTCCCAGCAGCCCCATATAACAGGCAAGGTGAAAAGGGATAATATCTTACTCATGCAGAGATAATCAATTTATATTCATGGTGACAGATAATAAACAATTGGACTAGCCTTCAGGTTTAAAGGCAAATGTCCTTGGGTTGCTTTCAACTCTTATTTTATTACAGCCAAAATAAGCATTAGTTGGTCCGTAGGAATTGACTCTTGTTCTTAACCAATTAGCTAATTCCAATGAAATGTCTCAGAAATCTATTCTAGAAAATGAATGCAGTATGTTCAAGTGTTGCAACAGCATAGCATCAGTGACACTCACAATGGATTAGTAAATGGAAGTTTCCATTTCATTTTATCTCAGGCTGTTTTCAGGAGAATTCAAAAGAAGGCATATTTGTGGGCTATTTATGCTTATGTTTTTAAGATTAATAGGCAGGTTTGCCTTTTCATTTTTTTTCTTTTTCATTATTATGTGTGATTATTGCCCAATCTGTAACTAATCTAGAACTTTTATCCATATCTGGTTATATAACTGAATGAAAATTAACTTATAGTTTCTTCTTTTAAGTTTAATAGCCACTAAAAAATGTAGCAGATGATAACCCTATATGTCTGTCACTATATAATTAAAAGAATAAATTTGTAAGAATAGGAACACATGGATTGGTATGCACACTGTTAATTTAGTGATTTATGAAATATTTAATTCATATAGTCTCCTTCATATTTTAGGTAGACTTTATATTTTTGATTATCAACTATGTTAATATACATTTTCTTAAGATAAAATCTGATGTCATCGTTTCATAAGTAACACATATGTGCCTTTCTATTTCTTAAAAATTCTTAGATTTTTTTTTTAACAACCTGTATGGCAAGTTCAGGCCTCAATTCTACTATTATTTACTAGCTCTGTGACCTTAGATAAATTACTTACTTTCATTTCCCTCATTATAACAACAGTAAATACAAAGTATTAGCACTGTTGTGTTTTACTTTCATAGATGCAAATCTCTTTTCTACTATAGTTTAGATCTTGAATGTGACACAAAGACTCTTGAGTTTGGTCTCCAGTATGGTACCAGTTCAGGTTGGTAGGACATTTAAGGAATGTGGACTATGGGGAGGTCTTTAGGAGAGTGCCTTGGGAGCGTGCCCTTGAAAGGGACCATGGGAAAATAGGCCCCTCTTCACTTTCTGAATTTTCTGCTTCTTGGTGATGAGGTGAGCAATTTTGTTCTACCACAAGCTCCCTACCATGATGTGCTGCCTTGTCACAGGCCCAAAGCAACAGGGTCAACTAGTCATAGATGAGAACTCCCAAAATTATGAGCCTTAAAAATAATCCTTTACTCTTTATAAGTTGATTTTCTCAGATATTTTACTATAGTGATAGAAAGCTAATTAATACACTTTCTATTGTGGTGGGAAAATATCCCCAAGAACAAAATTAAGAGAGGCTCTGAACTCCTTGCAGCCAGACTCAAGGTCCTGGTGGTGCCGCACTCTTTGGTGCATGCCACCTAGCTGCCTGGGCCCCAAGGATTCTGACCCCCACACAGTAAGGTGAAGCTCCAGCAACACACCACAGAAGTGCATCTCTGCTAGCCACCTGGGTTGCTACACAGCCAGGTTCTAGGCCCCAGGAGCAAGCTCCAGAAGTGTGACCCTGCTAGCTGCAGGGAGGATACAAACTTTGTCCAGCCCAGCATCCCAGAACAACCCAAGAAAGTACATTAGGGGAACACATGACCAGCCTCACACACCACAGAGCACAAGGATCTTAGCACCATAGTCTGGGGGTGTGCCCTAGCTAGCCATGGGGATATTAGAGGATTGAAACTCTACCCAGCAGAGTGTTCCAGTGCAATACATTGGGAGGCTGCCTGCCCAGCCACACAGGTCCCAGAAGAAAATGACAAAATGAAAGAGCAAGAGGCAGTCTCAATCCTGCAGCCCACTGAGAACAAACCAAAGAGACACTGAAATGGAAGACACTGGGAATCACACAACTGAACTTTCTGAAATGGTAGTAACTGAAGTAAAAAAGCAACTCCATGAAGCTACAGAGGAACTCAAATCAGAAATAATCTCTTAGCTAAAAAATGAAATGACAATCATTATGAAAGAAATGCTGAGTGTAACTAAAGAAGATCAAGATAAAAAAATAGAAGAACATAAGAAAATGATGGAAACTTTGAATGAACAAAATAAGACACAAATAGAATGTATGAAACAGATTCAAAGGGAAATTCAGGAAATGAAAAATTCCATTGAAAGTTGGCAAAACCGCTTGAATGAAGCTGAAGATAGAGTCTCAGACCTTGAAGACCATATGGAAGCTCACAATCATGAAAGAAAAGATCTCTTAAAAATAACAAGGAACCAGGAAACAACAATTCAACAGCTGCAAGATGATGCCAAGAGAAATAACATAAGATTATTAGGAGTCAATGAAAAAGCAGGGGTCAGTATAAATGACCTGTAAAGACTATTTGCAAAAATAATAGCAGAAAATTTCCCAAACATGGGAAGAGAATCTGATACACAGGTAAGTGAGGCATGCAGAACCCAAATTAACCATAACCAAATTAAATCTTCATTCAGACATATAATAATTAGGGTATCAGAAATACAGCACAAGGAGACTTCCTGCAAGATGGCCACCCAGATAACACCATGATAGGGAGACTTCCTGAATATACCATCCAAATGCTGGAATATAAAATAATATAATAACAGAGAGAAGGAAAAAAGAGGGAGATGGGTCCTCTGGACCCAAGAAGAATCTAAAACGAGAACTGTAGCCCATGGAAAGAGTGAAAAAATGAAATACACAAAGGCAGAGACCAGCAGCACCTCCGACCAGAGCAGAATCCAGTTAGTGGCACAACCAAAACTGAGAAAGTGCGATTAAAGTGCTGGTGATCGCAATTGAATTGCTGTGGCTGCAGAGACGGCAGAGGCAGCAATCGATTGTGAAAGGAGGTGGTCACGAGCAGGTGAGAGAACCCGGCGGCCCCCAGCCCCCCACTTCCCACCCCCGAGGGAGAGCAAGGGACAGGCATTCATCTTGAGACTGGAACTGCACCTAATTAGGCACGGTTCCTGGAAGGTCGTGGCGGAATCTGCGCAGGCGCTCGGCGGGGGGTGATAGGGGAAGTTTGGCGGACGGCCCAGTACGGGTTCCCAGGGAGCGGCCCTATCTTTGTGCACTGCAACAGACACCTGCAGAGAGGAGATGGGCTGGGGAAACACAGTGGGCCAACACAGGCTCTCAGCAGAGCCCAGGAAAATGCCAAGACAGAAAGGTAGAGGGCACTCTCCGGACTCTGATACAAGCAGAACTAATTCAGGGGACGCTAACGCTGAAATGGTCGGGAGTCCAAAAATTAAACTCTCAGAGGAGATGACAACTGAAGTGGGGAGACAACTCCATGAAGCTATGAAAGAAATTAAAGTGGCACTGTTAGCCCAACTGAGAATTGAAATGAAATACATAATAGGGGAATCACTAAGCGCCTCTAAAGGAAACATAGCCAGAAAGGTGGAGGATGGAAAGTCAAAGGAAATTGAGAATGAAACAAATAAAGACTTAGAGCGCATTAATCAGATTCAGAGAGACTACCAGGATATCAAAGACTCCAATAAAAGTTGGCAGAACCACTTGAAGGAAACTAAGGATAGACTTTCGTATCTGCAAGAAAGAATGGTAGCCTAGGAGAGAGAAAGGAGAGACTTTCTCAAGATAATTAGAAATCTGGAAGTGGCAGTGCAACAGCTGCAAGACAACCCAAGGAAACATAACTTACGAATAAAAGGTGTGAGTGAAAAAGCAGGGGTCAATACAAATCAAATTAAAAGACTATTTACAGAAATAATTTCAGAAAACTTCCCAAGCATGGGAACAGGAAGAGACTTTCAG